>JAOTQJ010000049.1:24519727-24532390 GCA_025642045.1 Solanum sejunctum | reverse complement strand
AGAAGAAAAAACATATTTGCATTACTTTGTTTTGTCTGAAGCTCTGAATATCATGCAATTATTTTGTAAATGTTCGTTAATATTTTAGTTAGCTGTCTTTAGAGGTACCTAGCTCATAACAACGTATTAAAAATTGAGTTACCTAGTTCATAACAATGTATTAAAAATTGAGTTAAGTCATCACATTTTGAATAGGGAAGATGATCAATTTTGCCCCTTTACTATGTAAAGATGATTAATTTTACCCTCTATTATATTATTTGTATAAAAATACTCTCATTATTATCTAAAAAGTTTAAATGTACCTCTTTTCCATTGGGTACCCCAAGTAGACACCCAACTCCACGTCTATGACATTTGGTGAGTTAGACGCGATATCATCATGTTCACCTCACCAAATGTCAGTACTGCATAGAATTAAGGATACATCTTGTACGACCCTAATGAAGGAAGGATATATTTAAACCTTTCAAATAACAATTAGAAGTATTTTTGCACAAATAATAACAGGAACCAGCTTTCAGATTCAAACTTTTCATAATGGACATCTCATTCTTCACATGATAAACGGCTTTTAATATTAGAGTGGACATTTATAGAGTTTCGTCATTAAACCAATCAAACTATCCTTCTGGCAAAGTCCTCCTAGTGTTGTAACTAATGCCTTAGATTTTTTTCATAGATGATCTCGACTTTGAAATAAAATTAATTTGCAATGACTTACAATATATTAAAAAAAATAGAATACAGTGGCACATGCAAATATTTTGTGTATATAGTATTGACCTAAGTTCAGCTTGTATGGGATATAGCATGTATGTGTATACTATGTATGTGTATATAGTGTGTCAATATAGTCTTGAGAAAATTTTCGAATATATATATATATATAAAAAAAAAATAGGATCATAATGCTATATTTAATTAAAAAAATATGAAAAGCACTTATATAATTTGGAAAAAAATGACTGATTGTTTGAATTAACATATTTTTAGTGAGTTTTGGCTTTTAAACATTTTTTTTAGTTTTAGAAGTATTTGAATAATAAAAATATATACATTTAAACACTTTTTTTTTAAAGTTAAAAGGAAAAAAAAAAACAGAAGACCCCAAAACCAAAAGTTAGGCTCTCAACTTATGACTTCTAGCACTCAAAATATAATAAGGCAAATATAGTTATAATTTGCTAAAATAATGATTTACAGCTACATATTTTAAGAGAAGATAGAGAATAGAGAGAGGCAAATTGTATACATAACATTGTTAAATTGTATATGTATATCTATCAAATAATCATATATGTATAATTAATATACATATGTATTTCTATATGTAGCAGGTCATATTGGAGATGGAGAAAAGAGACGAGCGAGATCGAGAAAGAAAGGAAAAAGGCAAGCAAGAGAAGGTAAAGAATAAAGCGACACGAATTGTATATATCTATCAAATTAAACCAAACAGACTTATATGGGTGTAATTATCTCTCTAGTCTCCCCCTAAAAGGCAATCTCTTGGACAAAGCTCTCCCACCTCAATTGATTCCAAAAGCCGAAGGCCCCTTGGACCCACTTGTTTCAACCCCCTGTTGCTTGACCCCACCACCCGGCCCCACCAGAATGACCAGCCACCACAAGATAATGAAACAACTGTTTCTACCCATTAACTTCTCTCCACGTGTAACCCGCGGATTCTCTTCCCACTTGGCAGTTGCCTAATTGTCATTTTCCCTCCTTTGCCCCTTCACATTTCACAGTGCCCCATAAGTCTACAGCATCCCTGCTCAACTTCATTACACCCAACTATCAGAAAATAGAGAGCAATTAATAAAGAAAAGAGAAGAGAAACCAAAATTAGTTCAATGTTGAAAAAAGAGAAGAATGGGGGTTTTGATGGAAGCAGCAACAGCTGGGCGAGGGTGTGTGATAATTGCCATTCAGCAACGTGTACCGTTTACTGTCGGGCGGATTCTGCCTACTTGTGTGCGGGCTGTGATGCCCGCATACATGCAGCACCCCTCATGGCTTTTCGTCATGAGCGTGTGTGGGTTTGTGAAGCCTGTGAGCGTGCTCCTGCAGCCTTTCTCTGCAAAGCGGATGCTGCCTCACTTTGTGCCTCCTGTGATGCTGACATCCATTCTGCCAACCCTTTGGCGCGACGTCACCACCGCGTCCCAATTATGCCTATTCCAGGTAACCACCATTCCTTTTTTTCACGCACACCATATGTACTCCTTAACGAAAATTTCAATAAATATAACTTCTGAACCATAATTTCAAAAATTTGTCTGTGATTCCAATTTCCAGGAATTGGCGCGTCCACAGGGGAAGGCACAGAGGATGATGGATTCTTGAGTTTGACAGGAGATGCAGATGATACAACCATAGATGAAGAAGATGAAGATGAAGCAGCTTCATGGTTGTTGCTGAATCCTCCTGTTAAGAACAATAACAAGAACAACGTTAACAATAACAACAATCAAAATAATAACTATGGGATGTTGTTTGGTGGGGAAGTAGTGGATGACTACTTGGATCTTGCGGAGTATGGAGGGGATAGTCAATTTAACGATCAGTACAGTGTTAATCAGCAGCAACAACATTACTCTGTTCCTCAAAAGAGCTACGGTGGAGATAGCATTGTGCCAGTTCAGGATGGACAGCGAAAATCTCTCATTCTTTACCACCAACAGCAACAACAACAACAAAGTCACCACCTAAATTTTCAGCTTGGAATGGAGTATGACAATTCTAACACTGGATATGGTTACCCTGCTTCTTTGAGTCACAGTGTAAGTTCTCTTCACTGTATTCATATCTCACTTCATGATTTGTCATACGAAGATACTACTCCGGGCAAATTCAATTTTTTTCTAAAAAAAAATCTTTTTTGCTTCTGAAATTAACTTTTCCAGCATTCGTCCTTCTACGACATAGGATTTCTCATTTTAGTTACCTTTACCTTTACATACCTGAACTGGCCCTTGAACTTTTGTCGTATAAACTTTACCGAAGATTCCATGCTTTTCTCCCTCATGTACAAGCTTCTTTTCCAAATCAACATAGATGTTCAGATTCTTCTTCAACCGCCTTGTCACTGAAATAATATGTAATTAGTAACTCTTTAGCAATTCTCCTGTACATTCAAGTCATAAATAGTAATTCACTACAATATTTTTAAACTGCTCCATTTCATCATATGTTACTTTTAGCTTTTTAACCCTGTGTTCTCAGATTAATTGCCAAAAAAATTTTACAACTGTGCTCTCAAGATTCTTTTGATAAAATTTACCTAAGAGTGGAAATTTTACAGAATCCTTACCATTTCTGCTTTTCCATTGTCTTCCTTTTGACACTTCTGATTAAACACATGGTTAATATGTTTATGCTATTAATCAGCGTCGTACTACACAGATGTTGCTTTTGTTTTATGTGCAGATCACTAGGATAAATCTTGTAGTTTAGCTAGTCTGTTTTCTTCAATGGACAAAGGATCTAACTTACATATACTAATATCATATAAAAGAATTACACTTAAATTGATTTCATCATCTCAAAAGTTTTAACTTTATTATGAACAGTTAACTATAATTATTTTTTGAGTGATACATGACTCGGGGAAGATGACCACTCATGTTTTTGACATCTGGATATATTATCAGGTTTCCATTTCATCGATGGATGTTAGTGTTGTTCCAGAATCCGCACTAAGTGAAACATCAAACTCGCATCCACGACCTCCAAAAGGGACCATTGATCTGTTTTCAGGTCCTCCAATTCAGATACCACCCCAGCTTACTCCAATGGACAGAGAAGCCAGAGTCCTAAGGTACAGAGAGAAGAAAAAGAACCGTAAATTTGAGAAAACCATAAGGTATGCTTCAAGAAAAGCCTATGCAGAAACAAGGCCAAGAATCAAAGGTCGATTCGCAAAGAGAACAGACGTAGAGACAGAAGTAGACCAGATGTTCTCCACACAATTAATGGCAGATAGCAGTTATGGGATTGTCCCTTCATTCTGACTGCACCAAAGAGAAGATCATCTACAAGCCCCTAAACTAGAATTAATATTTTATTTCTTACATCATTATCAATCTAACTAGCTATTGGGTGATGCCAAATGTACTACAGCATTTTCCACAGAGGATTAGTTAAATTCTCTGCATTGTTGTATATGTATAAAGAGTTCTTTCTTGTGGACCGCGAGTCAATACGTAAAATTTTTCTGAGGAAGAAGTAAAGAAAAAGCTCCTCCAGTGTAAAGGGATTCACCTACAAGACAAAAGTACTAGTTCTGCAAGAAGCAAAGATGAGATATACATGTCCTTAACCAAAGGTCTCGGATTAATAAAAATGCTTACCTCAGTGGACCTACCCGACACAAATATAGATACCGGATGCCTAAAGGGAAAAAGAAAAAGTAATGGGAAAAGCACTATTACCAACCTCTGGATACTCAGTGGCTGTATATGTCACTGTGTGCTGGTGCAATATAATTGAAGTTCAGTTCTGCTTTCTGCTTTCCACTGTGGTCATCTTTTTATCGGAACATACTCTTTTTGAATCACAAATAATGTTCATCAATAGCTGCTTTTGGTCCAGGGCCTCTTCCCAGATTCTCCTTCAGTACAATTAATGTCCCGTCACTGAAGATAAAGAATAAAAAGTCCACTTCTCCAAGGATAGGAAAGCACTGATGCAATATTTTTGCAGAAGATAGTACTCCATGAGCACTTCATAAGAAAAATTACTGCTATAATCATCAAAATTTTTAGTTGTAATGACAGAATCAATGTAAACAATATCCCTAAAACGGCTAAAATACTGCTTCTAATCAGTAAGCAAGGAAATAGGTAATTTCCTCAGGAAATAGAAGCACTCAGTCAGTTGTGAAAGAAAGATTGAAGGTAATAGAAGTAAGGGGAATGACATGGGACTATGAGTTAAGCTAATGAAACATATCTAAAGACCCAATTTTCCCTCGCATCAAGTATACTGAAGTGATCCTCCTATCTTGTAATCTAAAGTGTTTTCACTACTTTGTATCATCTATTTCACTAATTATTTATATATAATCAACTAAAAGCGCTTGGCAGTAAGAAAATTGCTGGATTAACAAACTGGTGTTGTCAAAAGCAAAAGGGAAGATAGAGATGAAGAGGTAAATTTAAAAATAAACACAAACAGACATTTATATGAATAAAAGGAATTGAGAACAAAATTGCAAGTGAAACACAATAAAAACTTGTCAATGAAGTTCAAAGTCATTTTTTAATTTTTTTATCCCGTTGCAAAGATGCAAATTTAAGTTTCTAATTCAATTATTTGCTTATTTTCTGATAAAGTATTTTATTGAATATTTTCCATAATGTTTTCTTAACAAGTGATAAAATCACTTCGCTTTATAATTATGGTTGGCTGTCTTTCTAAGGCACAAACCTTACACTGCCTAAGCAATGCCAGAGCACCAAGCCAGCGATGCATCTAGCTTTGAGGTTTATGCATGCCTCATTACGCTTTTAACAAATTGCTACATAATCCTGGTACTAAAAGGTTCTCCCAGCTAGTTCAATCGCAGAATCTGCTGAATGCTATTGTTTAATAGAAATCAAATGGGGCAAAGATACTTGTACAGCTGCTTTACAAATGAAACAAGTCCCCAAAAGATGTGCTTAAAATAGAATCCTCTCCTATATTAAGCAGATGTGACTGATTTGGCACAGTTATTTAAGCACTACTCTGAAGGGGAGCCTTGGAGTAACTAGTAAAGTTGTTACCATGTGACCAGTCAGGGTTCAAACCTTGGAAACAACCTCTAGCAAAAATGAGGCTGTGTACAATAGACCCTTGTGGTCAGGCCCTTCCCCGAACCCTGCATATAGCGGGAGCTTTAGTGTACCGGGCTTACCCCTATTTAAGCACTACTCTATTTTCTACCAAAACAGTTTACAACTAAGGAGGTATACCATGGCCAAAACAGTATCAGTGATCAAAGGATAATGTCCTTTTATCAGTCCTAAGTAGAAAGGAAAGCATATTGCACTTTTGCCTTTTTTGATGTGTGGTACTGAAAAAGTAACAAGGCAAGTTCCAGCTTATTGAGGAATAAGATGAAAGTATAACAGGTAAGAACTTAGAAATTTTATCCAGGAACAGCTTGGACGTTCACTTTTAGGTCTTTTTTGATCATTGGGTACTTTTAGTATCCAATTCTGTGCTGCTATTCGTGAACAGAAGAACCTTTATCAACCTCATAAACTCACTAGCAAAGAAATCACAACCAATATTATTTTGCTCAGTTATTTCTGTTTTACATTATTTACTACCAAAACAGTTTAACACTAAGAAATACTATCAATAAAGATACTTGCTGATCTCTTCATACTTGTTTGCAGGCTAATAAATTGCTCATCTTTAGCCATATGATCAAATTCATTGGATTTCAAGTAACAGTAAATCATGAAGCATAACACTAGAAGCTATTCCATGGCCTTAACAGTATAAGTAATCAAAACGCTACATCCTGTTATCTGTCTTCAATTAACACAAGTTTTCAACATATGCAACTGATTGAACAAGACTTAGAAGGAAAGCATATTTTGCACTTTTTCGTTTTTTGATGTGAAGTGGTCATTGAAAAATTAACAAGGAAAGGTCCAGCTTATCTAGGATAAGATTAAAGTGTAAGGAGGTAAGAACTTTGTGGTTAAGAAATTTCATACAACAATGGCTTGGCGTTCACTTTTAGGTCCTTTTTGATCATTGGGTACTTTTAGTATCCAATTCTGCACTGCTATTCGCTGAACAGAAGAACCTTTAACCACCTCACAACTCAATAGCAAAGAGAGAGAATACTCATCAATGTGTCATGGCCAATATTATTCCCACCCATAATAAAGGACAAACAACTCAGATTGTTTTGAGTTATTCCTGAGCCTTTCAAGTTGGATCAGGTCCCTCTGATTCCGTGGGTACTTTAGCTATCTATTTCTGCCGTGCCATTTGCTGAATATCAGTACTTTTCCCACAGCTCATAAGAGCCAAGCAATCCATCATGGAGCAATTCTAGTGATTCCAACACAACAAAATTATTAATGCAATAAAGCAACTCTAATGATTTTCTAATTCAATATGACAATATCAGACTGAATTGCTGATTAATTCCACAACAAATTCCAGATATAGTAATCTTATTTCTTGTCTGCGAACAATTGATTTCGTGCAAGTTTGCTGCTTGATTATATTGTACACAAACACACACACAAAAGTTGGTGTCCAAAATGCTCGATGGCGGAGCTAGGATTTTCATTAAGAGGGTCCAAAAATATGAAGAAATAAATACACAAAGAAGTTAAGGAATTCAACATCCACTATATATACATAACAATATGTTTAACCTTGTATATACAATGTAATTTTTCGTCAAACGGGGGTTTGAGCCTTTGCCCCTTCCTGGATCCCCCCGTGGCTTGACTCCCTCACTACCTCCCACCAGCACGAGTGCCAAATTATTCCGCTACAAGATTTAGGCAAATTGGAAAATTTTGTGTATGTTGTCTCTGCTAGAATTTGAACCTTGGTCCCCGAGGTTGTTATCCCAACTCCTCAGCTTCTAGGGAGAGAACAAAACCATATTGCCCAAAGATAATTTAACTGATCATCTTTGCTTTTCGTCTTAGGCAATATTTTATATCTATTTCTTTTCTTCTTCTTTTATTTGGGGTTGATACATTTGAGACAAGGGTCTTTCGGATACAACCTTTCTATCTCCATGAAGTAGTGGTGAGGTCTACGTACACTCTACCCTCCCCAAATCCCACTTTGTGGGATTTCACTGGGTATGTTGTTTGTGAAGGCCAAAGAAACCCACACATAAGACTTCCTCATTTTAGATTGTAGCAGTTGAGCGTCAAGTTTGCACCTGGAAGATAATCCTAACCAATATTCTATAGATATGGTTTAAAAGACAATGTAGCTCTTTACTTTATTCTTTTGTGGATCAAGAGTCTTAAGAGAAAGTGAAAATAGTATATCTCAGCAAGAACATTGAAGTTATCCTAGACCTGTTGTGTTCCACAAAAGCAACCCGAGCATGACTAAACCTTTCGAGTTTGAGGTCCTCCTATTCCATGGGTACTTTATGTATCTATTCCTTCTCTGCCATTTGCTGAGTCTCAGCACTTTTTCCACAGATCATAAATGCCAAGCAATCCACCATAGAGCAATTCTTGTGATTCCTATGCTTATAAAATTACTAGGTTTTAGAGGTAGAGTCCAGAGAAAAAATGAAAAGAGTAGGTTCTACTTAAGCCACCTGAGCACAGCTAAGCATTTTAAGTTTGAGCACAGCTAGGCAGCGTGATTAAGTCACCAGGTACCTACTACTCCAACCAGCTGTACAAGTATCGAGTAGTTCTGTCCAACGAGTTTTAGGCAAATGCGATGAGTTCTAGTAGTATCACCTATGTTGGGATTTGTATCTTGGTAACCAAGGCTGTTATTCCAACTCCTCGACTGCTAGGGGACACAAGCAAATCATATTGACTAAAGATAATTTTTCTAGCCATTGTTTTTCATAATGTGTGAACGAAAGAAGCACACACATAGTAGGCAAGATTTCAGCAGAAGTTTTCCATTTAGATTGTGTCAGATGACTGTCAAAGAATGCATACAGAGGCTAATCCAGACCAATATCTTAAAGCATATAGTTTAAAAGACACTGTAAGCTTTTTTCTTTTCTTTTATATCCTTTTGTGGATGAAGGGTCCTACCATAAAAGTAAAAAGGGTAGATTCTATTTGAACAAGAACATTGAAGTTGTTCCACAGAAGTCATTAGAGACTGGCTAAGCCTTTCAAGTTTGAGGTCCCTCTTGATCCATGGCATTTTAGTACCTATTTCTTCTCTTCCATTCGCTGAAAGCCTGAAACTCAGCACTTTTTACACATTTCATAAGTTCCTCAGCTTTTTGTGGGTTTGAGGCCCTTTCAGATCCTTAGGACTTTTGTATCTATTTCTACAATGCCATTTGCCAAACATCATTACTTTTTTGATCTGGTTGACAGCCACAACAAAGATTCTTTTGTGCCATATCATCAATTTTATCCAATAGTAGCATTAAGAGGTAAAATTGTCTAAGCATTTCGAATTTATTGTACTCCCTCCATCCCATTTAATGTGGTATCATTTGACTTAACATAGTGTTTAAGAAAAAAACACTTTTTGAAACTTATGATCCAAAATAATCCTTAGATATTTGTGTGGTTATAAATCATCTTATTAAGGACAAAAGAGGAATTCCAAGGTTAAAATTATTTGTAGTTATAATAAGTTGGCATTCTTTTATGTACGGACTAAAGAAAAATAAAAGGTACCACATAAAATAGGATGGAAGGAGTATATATGTGTATTTAGTAGAAAAAATTTGAAAAAAGCATTTGTACGCAGTGTAATCCCTCGTTATATACCAAACAAAGATCCTTCAATGTCATACCAAGGTGCTCTACCTAAAGGCATTTGTCCCTTTATATATATACATATACCAACAGTAACAACATACACTATATAATCCCATAAGCGAAATCTGGAAGTAGTCAGATGTATGCAGACCTTAAACCCCACCTTTGTGAGATAGAGAGGTTGTTCCTCACAGACCCTAGGCTCAAAAGGTGAAGTTATACAGAAAAAAATTGCAGTAAGAAAAAGAAACGTCAGCAAAATATCGAACTACATGGCAAAATAGAACAATAAATAGCAAAAACATTGAAAAAGAGAAACTACGTGATTATTAATACTCCCTCTGTTTTATATTAAGTGACTTGTTGGGTCATTTCACACATATTAAGAAAAAGAAACAAAGACAAAATTTAATCATGTTTTTCCATTTTTATCATTTTCAAACTTCACACACTAATTTAATGCATCATTTATTTCTCATACAAAACTTAACCTTAGAAACTTAATTAATGAAGGGTAAAATTGGGAAAAATTTCCAAATATCCCTTGGAAAGTGAACAATTCACTTATTTTGAAACATCAAAAATTCCCCACCAATTAACTTAATATGAAACAGAGGGAGTACTACTAATAAATAGAGACAAGAGGTTATGAGGTTAGCCCCTGCCTCTCCCACCTAAAGCGACCACACTCAACTACCTACAGACCGTCTGCCCTAATCCTTAACCTTCAAACCTTTCTATCTAGGATCATGTCCTCAGTATGATAAAGTTGTGTCATGCCTTGTCTAATCCCCCTCCCTAGTTCTTTTCCAGTCTACCTCTATCTCTGTTAAATTCTGCTGCAACAAACCTTTCACACCTCCTAACTGGTGTATTTGCGCACCTCCTCCTTACATGTCAAAACCATCCCAATCTTAATTCTCTCATTTTATCTGTGATGGATGCCACTCCCACCTTACCCGTATAGCTTTGTTCTTGGTCATGTCTCTCCCTTTATATATACTATTTCTAAAAAATATGGGTACCTATATTAAGCTTCTATTCTTTACAACCACAACATACCTAGTGGAATCCCACAAGTGAGGTTTGGGAGGGTAGGATGTACGCAGACCTTACCACTACCTCACAAAGGTAGAGAGGTTGTTTCCTGGGAACCCTCATCTCAGAAACCCATAAGCAAAATAAACAAGATATGGAAAAAAAAAAGAAAAGGAAACAGAAAGAACAACTAATAACAAAAAGCACATGATAGATGTTAGTATCATATGTTCAAACAACAGAATAACTGAAACAATCTAGAAAATAAATTAACAAAAAAATACAAAAATGTGAATTAATTATCCGAGTCCACACAATTCACTGTGTGTCCTTAATAAACTCCATATAAGAGATCTAAAAAGATGATTTTTTTCTTTTCAATTTGTACGTGATCATAACAAACCATTTCCTCTCTATCATTAGATAAAAGACACATGTCCATATTCAGATACCAAATCAGTTGCCCAATATACATTTTTTCCCAAATTTGAAACAAGAACCTTCATTGTGTCTGTTGCAGCCCCAATTATTTTCTTTTGATGTGATGCCAAGTTTCTTTCCTAATGTAGTACAGCATCAAAGTCTTATGTCTTTCAAATGAGATGGTCTATGATAAAGTTCCTCTATACTTTCTCAACTGCTATTTTCTTCTCCTTGCGACACTATGATTTTGAAATCATAAAAAGGGAAAAAGTCAATATTATAGATGCTTATCAAAGTACTGAACACCGAAAGGATATTCAAAAGGCAGTGTTAATTCAACATGTGAAGTAAGAGATCATATGCCAAACTCGGCAATTCATACGACAAAACAAAAATAATCTTGTCCTCCAAGAACAAGACTTCTTAATTTTTCCACTCCACTACTATATACGGCCTTTAAAGCATTATTCCAGTTTAACATTCTTTGCTGCATTGATCATTTAGATTCTATTATGAGTAACAACGAGAATCACCTTGCGAGAGTATTTTTTTAAAAACCAAAATAAGCGGTTCATACCATGCCCACCCTTAACAGTGAAAAGCTAATAAACAATGGGAAGTGTGTCAGTATAGTCTCTCCCTAAAAGGCAATCTCTTGGACAAAGCCCTCCCACCTCAATTGATTCCAAAGCCGGAGGCCCCTGGGCCCACTTGTTTCAACCTCCCTGTTGCCTACCCCACCATCCGGCCCCAACAAAATCACCAGCCACCACAAGATAATGGAAAAACATTTCCTACCCATTAACTTCCCTCCATGTGTTGCCCTTGGATTCTCTCCCCACTTTGTAGTTGCTCAATGTTATTTTCCCTCCTTCCCCCTTCATATTTCACAGTGCCCCATACATCTACAGCGTATCTGCTCAACTTTAGTATTCGAAGTACAACAGAAAATAGAGAGCAAGAAGGAAAAATAGGCAAAAATTAGTTCAATGTTGAAAAAGGAGAACAGTAGGGGTTTTGATGGCAGCAGCAATAACTGGGCAAGGGTGTGTGACAGTTGCCATTCAGTTACATGTACCGTTTACTGCCGGGCGGATTCCACCTATTTGTGTTCGGGCTGTGACGCCCGTATGCATGCAGCAAGTCTGGTGGCTTCTCATCACAAGCGTGTGTGGATTTGCGAGGCCTGCAAACATGCTCCTGCAGCCTTTTTTTGCAAGGCAGATGTTGCCTCACTTTGTGCCTCCTGCGATGCTGACATCCATTCTGCCAACCTCCTGGCGCATCGTCACCACCGTGTGCCAATTATTCCCATTCCAGGTAGCCACCATTCTTTTCACAGAGAACATATAAACTCCTGCATGAGAAAAATAAGAAAAATTTCAATATATATGACTTCTAAACCATAATACCAGAAGAGTAACGTGTTAAATAATACGGTAATGAATATGAGGGCACTTGAAATTCCTGGGGAGTTATAAATTTGTGTATTAGAGAACCATATAGCCAAGAGAACTCATGAACTAGAACAGAAGAGTTTGCCCCACCCATGAGTAAATATTTCATAGTAGTCTCATTAGACGCACATCTTTCTTGGTATACCTCCCATTTTTTATGAAGAGAATGAATCTTTTTCTCGAAAGACAAAAAATAATTGGTCCGGATCTCCTGCGGGAATGATTTGGAAGATCCAAAACAAAAAATAGTGGTATTTGCTAGCAACAACATAATGGAGGCAGTCACTCAA
>JAOTQJ010000049.1:24502419-24519627 GCA_025642045.1 Solanum sejunctum | reverse complement strand
GCGGGAATGATTTGGAAGATCCAAAACAAAAAATAGTGGTATTTGCTAGCAACAACATAATGGAGGCAGTCACTCAAAATAGAGTGATCCGAAATCTGATTCAAATCCAATATAGTACCTATGGGTACATAAGAAATGTATTGAATTGATTCTTTTTAATGAATAGATCCGACCGCAACTTCAAATATGGAATTCAAAGGGATCAAATAGGAAAGGATACTCTGAATCATAGAACTATAATGAAAATCAACCAATATTTATCGAATTTGAAAAAAAGTCGGAAGAAATGGTTAGAGCCTCTTATTTTGATTTAAAACCTAAAAAGTTGAACCCATCAAACTTAAATTCTAAATTCATCTCTGATACCAATCTCCAGGAACCCTTTATGATCCTCCAGTTGTTGACACCGTTGGTGGTGATTCTATGATCATTGGTGGGCCCACAGGGAAAGGCATGGAGGAGGATGAGTTCTTGCGTTCAAGGAAAGATGCAGATGATGTGACTATAGATGAAGAAGATGAAAATGAAGCAGCTTCATGGTTGTTTCTGAATCCTCCTGTTAAGAACAATGTTAACAATAACAACTATGGGATGGTGTTTGGTGGGGAAGTAATGGTTGACTACTTGGATCATGCGGAGTATGGAGGGGACAATCAGTTCAACGATCAGTATAATGTTTACCAACAGCAACAACATTACTCTGTTCCTCAGAAGAGCTATGCTGGAGACAGCGTGGTGCCTGTTCAGGACGGACGGGCAAAGACTCTAATTTTTTACCACCAACAGCAACAAGAACAACAAAGTCACCACCTGAATTTTCAGCTGGGGATGGAGTATGACAATTCTAACACTCGATTAAGTTACCCTGCTTCTATAAGTCACAGTGTATGTTTTCTTCACTTTATCCATATATCTTAATTCAAGCTATATGCACTTTCAAACCTACATGGATGTTGCTGTGCTAATCAGCAAGATAAATCCTGTAGTCTGGTTTCTTGAATGGACCAAGGAGATTTTATGGAGCTAAATTTCTATGCCTTATTTTTCAGACAACTGATTTCAATTTTTATGGACAATTAACTGTAGTTATCTTTGAAATAATAGTTAATCAGAGCGATGCCGCCTTTCGTTTTCTTTATCAGGTTTCTGTTTCGTCGATGGATGTCAGTGTTGTCCCAGAATCTGCACTAACTGAAACTCCAAACTCCCGTCCACGACCTCCGAAAGGGACCATTGACCTTTTCTCACGCCCTGCAATTCAGATACCTCCCCAGCTTACTCCAATGGACAGAGAAGCCAGAGTCCTAAGGTACAGAGAGAAGAAGAAGAACCGTAAATTTGAGAAAATCATAAGGTATGCTTCAAGAAAAGCCTATGCAGAAACAAGGCCAAGAATCAAAGGTCGATTCGCAAAGAGAACGGATGTAGAGGCTGAAGTAGATCAGATGTTCTCCACACCATTAATGGCAGATAGCAGTTATAGAACTGTCCCTTTAATCTGAATGAAACATAGAGAAGATCAACTACAAGTCTCTAAACCTAGTATTACTAGTGTATCTCTTACATTATTATCAATCTAACTAGCTATTGAATAATAAGAAATGTTACTAAAGTAGTTTTCCAAAGAGACTTTATTAAATTTTTAAATTCTCTGGATAGTTATATTATAAAAAGAGTTCTTCCCCTTGTAGTTCGTGTTGCAGTCGATATGTACAATTTTTCTGAGGAGAAAGTAAAATAAAGAGCCCCTCCAGTGTAAATGGATTGAACCAACAAGACAAAAAGTAGTGCTTCTGTAAGAGGCAATGGATTGACTGCAGTAATAAGGAGGGAGGTGGAATGGATGAAAAATTTGCATCCTAAAACCTTTTGGTACGAAATGTTACCTCTGTAATGGACCTACCCAGCACAAATTCAGACACCGGATGCCTAAAGGGAAAAAGGAAAAAAGAAAAGAAGAATCAACCGCAATTAACTTTTACACAAAAGAAACCAGCGCAGCCACAAGTATTAGGAAAAGCACTAATACCAACGACCTCTGGGTGCTCAGTGATTGTATATGACATTGTGTGCTGGTGCAATATAATTGAAGCTCAATTCTGCTTTCTGCTTTCCACTGTGATCATCTTTTTGTTGAAACATACTCTTTTGGTCCAGGGCGCTCCTCTCATCTAGTATCTGTCCCAGATTCTTCAATACAATGGATGTCCCCTCACTGAAAATAGAGAACAAAGGGTCCACTTCTCCAAGGATAGGAAGGCACTGATGCAATATTTTTGCCTATAAATGGTAGTCCATAAGAACCATTTAAGCAAGTTGAAATGAAGAATCAAGTTACATGATATCCCTCAAAATAGCTAAAATACAGCTTTTAATCTGTAATCAGCAAGGATAGGTATTTTCCTTTCACCTTTACTGCAACTTAAAAATGCAAAGTGCATCAAGGCAATTAACTACTTAAATGATCCTCCTATCTTGGGATATAAAGGTTATTTGTTTCATCCATTTCATTAATTGTTTACATATAAACCAAAAAACATGGCAGTGTGAACAATACTGGATGCTGGACCGTGGACTCTAGATCCTGCAACAGAATGGTGTTGTCAAAAGCAAAAGGGAAGAAGAGCACCCCAGGGTATGATCGGGTTTTACAACAACAACAACAACATACCCAGGGTATGATTGGGTTATTTAAGTGCCAAAAAAAAAACACATGCTAGTGAAGGAAGTTGGAGATGAAGAAATAAAAATAAAATATCCACAAACAAGCCAGTATTTTGAATGAAACATGTCACTCAAGTTTAAAATCATTTTAAATTTTTTATTCGGTTGCAAAGATGCAAATTTAAGTTTCTAATTCAATCTTCTTGACTAATTGTCCTTGATAAAGTATTTTGGCGACAAATTTTGTCAACTAAGATTCTAACTCCCTGTTTTTATTCATTAACATTTTATCCATGACATTTTCTTAACAAGTGTCAAATAACATTGCTTTATACTATTTGCTCTTTAACTCTTGTTGTGTGAGCTAGTTCACAATGTCGGTCCTGAGCTCAGATAAGAGAGGAGAATTGCCGAGGGTCAATCGAAAATAACCTCTTTACCCCGTAAAGTTAGTGGTAAGGTTGCACAGTTATTATCTGCCCCAAACCTCACTTGTAGGATTACACTGGTCAATCACTCTCTACCCCATAAAGTTAGTGATAAGGTTGCACACATCTTATCTGCCTCAGACCTCACTTATAGGATTACACTAGGTTTTTGTTGCTTTATAAGGATTGCTTATTATTGCCCTCTTCAAAACAAACTTACAGGCCTTAATTACTACTTAAAACTTATTAAGAAGCAATCAGTTTGTTGTGTCTTTCGAGGCACACACCTTTACATTTAAGCACTCCTAAGCAACCAAAGCACCTAGCCTGTGATGCATCAAGCTTCGACGTTTATGCACGCCGTATTTGCACTTTTACCAAATTGCTACATAATCCAACGTCACCCTACTTTTACCAAATTGCTACATAATCCAACGTCACCCTGGTATTAAAAAGTTCTGTTGCAGCTACATAAATTGATAATCTCGCTTTTAGCAATCCATGTGATCCAGTTAGTTGGGTTTCCAGTCACAGGAGACCATGAGGCATAAAAAGAGGAGGTATTCCATGGCCCTAACAGTATCAGCAATCAAAACACATGCCATCTTATTAGTCTTGAGCTGATACCAGGGACTCAAAATGTGCAACTGCTTGAACAAGACGCAGAAGGAAAGCATATTGCACTTTTACCTTTTCTGATGTGAAGTAGTTGAAAAAGTAAAATCCTGCATATCAAGGAATAAAATGAAAGAGTAGGTACAAACTATGTGGCTTAGAAATTTCATCCAGGAATGGCTTAGATATCCACTTCTAGATCCTTTTTATCATTGAGTACTTTTAATATCCTATTCTGCACTGCTATTCGTTGGACAGAAGAACTTTTATCCACCTCACAACTCACTAGCAAAGGAAAAGAACACTCATCAATGCGCCACGACCAATATTTTTCGTGCCAGAATAAAGGACAACCTACTCAGATTGTTTGAGATATTCCTGATCCAGACAACAGCATATTCAAGGTGCTCTACTATCTTTTATGTCCAATTACATTTCAGGACTTCAACAAAGATGACTCATTTTGAAAGTATCAGTTGACTCTTAAAGGACCTGGAGGATAATCTAAATCAGCATAAAAAAAAGCATATAGTTTATAAAAATGTAGCACTTTTTACTTTGTGGAGGTAGAATCCTGAGAAAAAGTGAAAAGCGTAGGTTCTACTTAATGCACCTGAGCACACCTAAGCCTTTCAAGTTTTAGGTCCCTCAGGTTCCAAGGGAACTTTAGGCGTCTTTAGCTATCTATTTCTGCTCTGCCATTTGCTGAGCCTTAGCACTTTTTTCCATAGCTCATAAATGCTAAGCAATCCACCGTGGGGCAATTCTTGCGTTCCTAAATTACTAGTTTTTGGGCACGCATATATCACGTCTCAATTGCAATAATCTTCTTAAAATAACATTTTATTAATATATAAAAATGTGTTTCATCATAAATTAAAAGAAAAATTACTTCTTCTTTGATTGATGACAACGGAAACCAGCAGCTACTACCCTTTAGGTGCACACAAGTAGAACCCCTACTCCTATGCGATAGCTCGCAAACCACACAGGAGAAGTAACCCACACTAGGCAAGCCCGGTGCGACGAGCTCTTCAACACTTTAAACCCACTCCAGTGATTCTTCTATCATTAGCTTCTACACTTTGCTTTAGATCTTCATAATTCATCATAATAAGATTGAAGGGTTGCAATTTGTTGTCACTAAAACTAAAAGCAAGTTCTGCTACGTTTTTCTTCCACTACTCTTCTTCGAAGAAATTCCTTAATTTACTTGGCTATTTCTCAATGTAGTCTACTTTGGAGAAGTTCCTACTTTTAGCAAAATGTACTCCATTACAGAACTCAAGCTTAAAGTTGATAAAAAAAAATTCAATAAAATCATCTTTTGAATAAGAACTCAGATTAAAACTTATCTAATATTTGGGTTACGAAGCAAAGGAAAATGAATGCAGCCTTGAGTTGTCTGAAGGAAACTGAAGCATTAAGAAGGAGAATACATCATCAAGGTTAAAGGTCTTTCATTACTGCTGTTAAATTAATTTCATTTCATAGTATATAGAGAAGTGATATTACAATTTGCTCTTTTGAAGATAATTAAGTTATTTCAATTCCCTACAATGACTTCCCCTGCAAATTTGTTTGCACTGGAACTTTTAACTAACTTAAGGGAATATTAAATGAAAACTGGTAAAACTATTTTCATAATTGTGTCCCTATATTTAATAGGCACATCCAACTTTAGAGTTGGCGAAAATGTTGAACCTGAATTTCTTTAAACTCTTAAGATGTGAATGTAGGAAAAGTGCATTAGAGGTAAGAGAATTGAGTAAGACAATTAAGACAAAAGGAGACTCATTTCTATACTAAATTGATCTTATTAAAACTCTTTTCCTGGAACATTCCTTATTCTGTCATTGTTAGACTTTATTTAGGGCAAAAGATTTATTGATAGTTCATTTCAATCAGAAGTTAGAAGTTATAAAATTGGTGAACTTTTCTCTTAATAGCTTGTTTGAATGGTAGTACCTATTGTATCGTGTTGTTAGTTCAAATACAATGTTGTGTTTTTTTGTGTGTGTTTTTTTTTTTGGAGAAGGATAATGTTGTTTTGGTTTTTACTTAAATTTTATAGTTAATGATAAAACAACACCTGAACTATCACTTTTTTCACGAATTTCACATCTCAACTATCAATTATACCCTTTTCCTACCTCAACTACCACCACTGATTTATTAAAACACACATCGAAGTTGATTAGGCTAGCTATTAGTTGTTTCCTTCCCATCTAAACTATTTCTATCTACTCACGTAGGTGTTTTAATACATAGATGAAGATGTTTCAGATAGAATAAGACAGATAATGATAGTTCAAGTAGTAAAAAGGGAATAACTAATAGTTGGGGTGTGAATCTCACAAAAAATTGATAGTTCAAGCGTATTTTGACCATTATCTCCAAATTTTGTGGTATCATAATGTTGAATTCAACATGCTATGACGAAAAACCCCATTTTAATTCAACAATTAATACATAGTATTCCTAATATGTTGTTTCGTTCATACCTCAGGGAACGGAAGAGTTATATAGTGATAAAAGAATCAATTAAAAAAGATCTTGTGAGAAATAGAGAAAAGAGTGAGAAACTTAAATTGAGAGTTTTTATATAGAGAGATACTTGGATTGAATTCTAAATAAATGAGAATGGCCCTCCTATTTATACAAGTCCTTAAAGGCCGTTTCTAGCCGTTTATGGCCATTACTACAGTACTGCTACAGTGCCTCAGCCGTTGCTACAGTGCTGCAACAGTATTATTCTAACACTATTCTAACAGATCTCCTAATTCCAATTAGGAATTCATTGGGCCCTTTAGGAACATACCTTTTAATTAATAATTTTTATTCATCCTACCATTTAAAGCTCATGATCAGATCTTAGAAACAAAATATCTGCAACTTGACAATTTAAAACGATTTTTCAAGTGATTAAATTTAAATATAATTTATTAAATAAAAATTTTCTATCTTTACTACAACTATAAAAATCGTTGTTTTAGCGATGCATATGTAGAAAGCCTTTTTGATTCTAGTAGTTACTTTACTAGATTTTCCTATTTTTTCCTATAGTGGAGATAGTCGCACGTAATAACAAGTACGGCTGGACATGCTCAATTGAGTGAAATTTTCGAATTAGATCGTGCTAGTTTGAAATCCGATGGTGTTTCTTGTAGTAGTCCAAGGGGCTGGTTTTCTTTTGGGCAGCGGCTTTAAACACAGATATGAATATTTTTTCCTTTTCGTATTTGTACCATGAATGTGCTATAATTTTTATTAATAACTTATATTGTTTATCTACATTTTTGTACAATAATGTCAAGAAAATATGTCTAGCTTAAGACTAAAAAGACATTCAACATTTGATGGACATTTTAGTCTTTTAACTTTTCATTTTGGTTGTTCCCACTTTTGGTATAGTATGATTAAAGAAACAAAACAATTTTCAGTTAATTTCTAATTAAATGTGAACATATCAAACTTCATTGCTGGTTGATTACACAACAATGTCCAGAAACAACAGACTTACTATTGTCTGTGAACAACTAATTTACTGCAAGTTTGCTAGTCGAGATTGTGCCTTACACACACACTACAGAGCTGGACCAAGTCATTAGGCACCTACTACCTCCGATCAATACAAGTATTGAATAACTCTGTGCACCAGTATTTAGGATATTTGCAAAAAAAAAAATCTAGTAGTCTCACCTCTGCTAGGATTTGCATTACCCAAGGCTGTTATTCTAACTCCTTGACAGCTAAGGGGCACCAAGAAAATCATATTGACTAGAGATAATTCTACTGGTCATTATTTTTCATAATCTGTGAATGAAAGAAGCACACACATTTGCATAGGCAAGATTTCAACAAAAGTGTTTCATCTTAGATTGTCTCAGTTGACTGTCAAAGAATGCATTCGGAGGCTAATCCAGCTAAATATTTTGAAGCTTATAATTTAAAAGACAACATTTAGAGCTTTTCAACTTTTGTGGGATAAAGAGTCATACCATAAAGGTGAAAAGAGTAGATTCTACCTCCAAGAACATTGAAGTTGTGGGCCTGTGGATTCTCTTCCCACTTTGTAGTTGCCTACTGTTATTTTTACTCCTCCCCCTTCACATTTCATAGTACCTCATGCGTTTACAGAATACCTGCTCAAGTTCAGTAAAAGTACAATAGAAATAGAGAGCAAGAAGAGAAAAAAAGAAGCCAAAATAAGTTCAATGTTGAAAAAGGAGAACAGTTGGGGTTTTGATGGCAGCAGCAACAACTGGGGAAAGGTGTGTGACAGTTGCCATTCCACTGCATGTACCGTATACTGCCAGGCAGATTCCTCCTATTTGTGTGAGGACTATGACGTCCACATACATGCAGCAAATCTGGTGGCTTCTAGCCATGAACGCGTTTGTGTTTGTGAGGCCTGTGAGTGTGCCCCTGCAGCCTTTTTTTGCAAGGCGGATGCTGCCTCACTCTGTGCCTCCTGCGATGCTGACATCCACTCTGTCAACCCCTTGGCACGCCGTCACCACCGCGTCCCAGTCATGCCTATTCCAGGTAGCCACCATTCTTTTTTCACACAAAACATAAATTCTCCTACATGTAAAAAAATAAAAATAACAACTATTCCAATAAATATGACTTTCGAACCATAATTTCAAAAATGGAAAGTGTTAAGTAGCAACAACATTAAAAGATTGAACCCGTCAAACTTAAATTCTAAATTCATCTCGATTCCAATTTCCAGGAAGCCTTTATGGTGCTTCAGCTGTTGACACCATTGGCGGTGGTACTTTGATGATTGGTGGGCCTGCAGGGGAAAGCACGGAGGATTATGAGTTCTTGAGCTTGACTCAAGATCAGTTTGATATGACCATAGATGAAGAAGATGAAGATGAAGCAGTTTCATTGTTGTTGCTGAATCCTCCAGTTAAGAACAGTAAGAGCAACATTAACAATAACAACAATAATCAAAGCAACTATGGGATGTTGTTTGGTGGGGAACTAGTGGATGAATTCTTGGATCTTGCAGAGTATGGAGGGGATAGTCAATTCAATGATCAGTACAGTGTTAATCAGCAGGAACAGCATTTCTCTGTTCCTCAGAAGAGCTACGGTGGAGACAGTGTTGTGCCAATACAGGACGGACAGGGAAAATCTCTGATTCTCTACCACCAACAGCAACAACAACAAAGTCACCACCTAAATTTTATGCTGGGAATGAAGTATGACAATTCTAACACTAGATATGGTTACCCTGTTACTATGAGTCACAATGTGAGTTTACTTATCTGTATCCATACATCTCACTTCAGGCAACCTGCACTTTAACTAAATCGATAGCCCACAGAAACTTTTCTTCCTTATTTTTCAGATTTCTGATTTCACTTTTTATAGACAAATAACTGTAGGTATCTTTTCAAGTGATAATTTATTGGAGCAATGACCACTTTTGTTTTCTTTATCTTGATGGATTCTCAGGTTTCCATTTCATCAATGGATGTCAGTGTTGTCCCAGAATCTGCACTAAATGAAACTTCAAATGCACACCCACAACCTCCAAAAGGGAACATTGACCTTTTCCCAGGCCCTCCAGTTCTGATATCTCCCCAGCTTACTCCACTGGACAGAGAAGCCAGAGTCCTAAGATACAGAGAGAAGAGGAAGAACCGTAAATTTGAGAAAACCATAAGGTATGCTTCAAGAAAAGTATATGCAGAAACAAGGCCAAGAATCAAAGGCCGATTCGCAAAAAGAACAGACATCGCTGAAGTAGACCAGATGTTCTCCACACAATTAATAGCAGATAGCAGTTATGGAATTGTTCCTTCATAATAATCAGAAGATCAACTAGGAGTCCCTAAACCTAGTATTAATATTGTATCTTACATCATTATCAATTGAAATAGCTATTGAATAATGAGAATGTAATAAAGTAGTTTCCCACAGAGAATCTGTTAAATTCTCTGCATTATTGTATATGTAAAAGAAGAGTTCTTCCTTGGAGACCGCATTGCAGTCAATACATACAATTTTCGTGAGGAGAAAGGCGAGAAAAAGGCCCTACAGTAGAAAGGAATTGTGATTGACCCAACAAGACAAAAGTACTAGTTCTGCAAGAAGCAAAGAATTGACGACAATATCAAGGAGCATGTTGGAATGAACAAGAAATCTGCATCCTAAACCAAAGGTCTTGGGTTTACTACAAAACCTTCTGGTACAAAGTGTTTACATTCTTAGTGGACCTACCAGGCACCAAACATAGATATGGGATGCCTAAAGGGAAGAAAAAAGAAAAGAAGAATTGACTGCAGTTAACTTTTCCACATTAAAAAAGAAGTAAAGAACTGAGTCCAGTCACAAGTAATGGGAAAAGCCTTACTGCCAACGACCTATGGATACTCAGTGGCTGTATATGACATTGTGTGTTGGTGCAATATAATTGAAGCTCAGTTCTGCTTTCTGCTTTTTGCTTTCTGCTTTCTGCTTTCCACTGTCCACTGTGGGCATCATTTTGGTGGGACATACTCTTTTTGAATGATATCTAGTGCTGATCACTAGTTGCTTTTGCTACAGGTCCTCTTCCTAGATTCTCCTTCAGTACAATGAATGTCCCATCACTGAAGATAAAGAATAAAAGGACCATTCTCCAAGGATAGGAAAGCACTGAGGCAATATTTTTGCCTAAAAATGTAGTCCATATGCACCATGTAAGCAAAATACTACAATGACCATCAAAAGTTTTAGTTGTAATGACAGAAGAAGGTACACAATATCCCTAAAACAAGTAAAATACAGCTTCTAATTTGTAATCAGCAAGGAAAAAGGTATTTCCTAAAGAAATAGAAGCAGCACTTTAGTCAGTTGTGAAACGAAAATTAAAGGCAATAGAATTAAGGGGAACACATGGGATAGATGGATAAATCTATTGAATTAAGCTAATGAATATATCCAAGATCAATCATCTGGATTATCCCTTCACTTTTACTGAAAAGTAAAAAGTGGAAAGCGCATCAAGACGATCACTACTAAAGTGATCCTCCTAACTTGGAATCTGAAGTGTTCTCTGTTTCATCTACTTCATTAATTGTTTATATATAATCAACTTGTCTTGAGCCGGGGGGGTTTATTTAGAAGAACCTCTCTACATCACCTTTGAGGTAGAGGTAAGGTAGCATACACACTACCCTCCCCAGATCCCACTGTGTGGGACTACACAAGGTATATTGTTGCATATAATCAACTAAAAATACTTGTCAGTATGAACATTACCTAATTCCATTTGGGAAATAGTTCCAGCAATAGTATGGTGTTGTCAAAAGCAAAAGGGAAGAAGAGTACTCCCAGAGTATGGTCAGATTTAAGCGCAAAGAAGGGTTGAAAAGCACATATTAGAGAAGGAAGATGGAGATGAATAAATGAAAATAAAAGTAAAACACAAACAAGCATTTATATGGACAGGGTTTGAGAAAAATATTGTAAGTGAAACATATATGAAGAATAAGACATGTCAATCAAGTTCAAAATCATTTTAAATTTTTTATTCTGTTGCACAAATACAAATTTAAATTTCTAATTCAATTTTATTGACTAATTGTACTAGTGTTCACTAAATTTCTAGCTCCTTGTTTTAAATTACCAACATTCTTCAATAATGTTTTTTCAGCATGTGATATATGAAATTGCTTTATAATTATGGTTTAGTGTCACCCTCTTCAAAGTAGAACTTAAAGGCCTTATAAATTACTTTAAAACTTTTTAAGAAACAATTAGTTGGCTGTGTTTTTCTAGGTACACACCTTACACTTAAGCAGTTCCTGAGCAATGAAAAGCCCCTAGCCTGCGATGCATCTAGATTTGAGGTTTATGCATGCCTCATGAGCGCTTTTTACAAATTGATACATAATCCAACATCACCCTGGTAAACAAGTTCTATTTAATTCAATTGCAGGATACTTTTGTTTAACAGAAATCAAAAGGGGAAAGGGTACTTATACAGCTTCTTTACAAACACGCCCCAAAACAGACGTAGCTTACAGACATGACTTGGGGTTGTTTTAATAGATTCTCATCCATTATTTGGCTCAGCTATTTCTGCACTAATATATCTACTACTAAACAGTTTACTATGAAGAAATATCAATAAAGATACTTGCTGATCTCCTCATCTATGTTTTGCAATCTATCCTTAGCAATCCATGTGATCAAGTTCATTGAATTTCCAGTTACAGTAAACCATGAGCATAACACGAGGAGGTATTCCATGGACTCAACAGTATCAGTAATCAAAACACAATGTCCTTTTATCAGTCTTGAGCTGATACCAGGTTTTAAACATATGCAACTGATCAAACAAGATGCAGAGGTAAAGCGTATTGCAATTTTACCTTTATTGATGTGAAGTAGTCATTGATTAAATAACAAGGAAAGTTTCGGCTTACCGAGAAATCAGATGAAAATGTAAGGAAGTAAGAACTTTGTGGCTAAGAAATTTCAGCCAAGAATGGCTTGGATGTGCACTTTTACGTCCCTTTTGATCATTGGGTACTTTTAGTATCCAATTCTGCACAGCTATTTGTTGCATAAAGAACCTTCTATCCACCTCAAACTCACTATCAAGGAAAAAGAATATTCATCAAAGTGTCATGACCAATATTATTCCGCCAGAGTAACGGACAAACAACTCAGATTGTTTGACATATTCCCGATCCAGATATAGTTGCTGTAATTTGATTAACAGGATATTCAAGGTGCTCTAGTATCTTGTACTTTCTCTTAAACCATCTCCAATTACTTTTGAGGACTTCAACAAAGTTATTTCATTTTAAAAAGTATCAGTTGACTGTCGAAGGACTCGGAGGCTAATCTAAACCAACATTAAAAAGCATATAGTTTTTTCCTTTTTTTTTATGAAGTTAAAAGCATATAGTTTATAATATAAGAATGTAGCACTTTTTGCATTTGTGGAATTAGAGTCCTGAGAAAAGTGAAAAGAGTAGGTTTCACTTAAGTCACCTGACCACAGCTAAGCTTTCAAGTTTGAGGTCCCTCAGATTCCAAGGAACTTTAGCTGTCAATTTCTGCTCTGCCATTTGTCTGAACTTCAGTACTTTTTCTACAGCTCATAAAAGCAAGCAATCCACCATGGAGAAATTTTAGTGGTTCCAACGCAATAAAATTATCAAAGCAACAAAACAACCTTCAGTGATTTCCTAATTCAGTGTGAAAATATCAAACTGCATTGCTGATTCATTCGACAACATAATCTAGACATAGTAATATTTTTTTTGTCCATGAACAAATAATTTCGTGCACGTTTGCTGCTCGAGAATATATTGTATACACACAAAAAAAAGTTTTTTGATTTCCAGAATGCTTGACTCCCCGGCTCCCTCCCAACAGCACAGGTGCCAAATTATTCGGGCCACTGACACTTAGGCAAATGAGAAAGAATTTGAGTAATGTCATCTTTGGTTCCGAAGGTTGTCATCCCACCTCTCCAACTTCTAGCAAGAAAAGAAAACCATATTACCTAATGATAATTTTGCTGCTCATTGCTTTACGTATTATGCAGGTTGTGAACCAAAGAGACCCACGCGTAAGGCCTAGGTAAGGCTTCAATCACTAGAGATTGTAGCAGTTGAGGATCAAAATTTGCACCTCGAGGATAATCCTAACTTATATTCTAAAGATATGGTTAAAAAGAAAATGTACCACCTTATACTTTTGAAGAATCTATCTCGGCAAAAACATTGAAGCTGTGGTCCTGTTCGTTCGACAGAAGTTACCAGAGCCACTTTGAGGTCCCTCTTGACCCACAGCACTTTAGTACCTATTTCTTCTCTGCCATTCGCTGAAACTCAACACTTGTTACACAGCTCATAAATGCCAAGCAATCCATAATGGAGCAATTCTTGTTATTACAAAGTTCATAAAATCATTAAAGCAAGAAAACATCCTTTAGATCCTTAAGACTTTATGTATCTATTTCAGCAATGCCATTTGCCAAACATCGTTACTTTTTTGATCTGGTTGACAGCCACAACGAAGATTCTTTAATGCCATATCATCAATCTATCAAATAGTAGCATTGAGAGGTAAAAGTGCCAAAGCAATTTAAATCAAGGAATATAGCCTGTCCAACTTAAATACGAGCCCCTCGATTTACTGTATGAGGGAACTAAAGAGGCATGTGTTAGACAAAAATGCAAAGTTAAGAATCACCCTTCATCATTTTTACAATCATCTTTTTAAATATAGCAGGTTTTCATAAAATTTCAAAGCAATGCAGTAGCCTTATTCATTGCATTTGGTACTAAAATAATCAAACAACTATTAACAACAAACAAACACACAAACTTGAGAGAACTGCATTAATCAGCAGAACGCGTCTACGCAATCAAACTAGGGTTTCCACCTTTTGCAATTAATTGTAATGAGATGGCAAATCATTAACTCAAAGAATGAAGGAATAAACAATTTACTAAAATTACGAGGAATCATGAAGCACTACAAATGGAAACTTTCATTAAAAACAGAATTTCAAAGAACCATGTGACATACCTGCTGTGGAAAAGCTTTCTCTGATATGGCTAAAATTGATTTACAAATTAGGCGCGTAACCTTTTGAGATTGGAGAGCGTTACGACTCCCGGGCTTCATGATCCAACCCGAATTCGCTTTGAGGTATATGGAATTGGCTTGAGTTCACATGATGAATTGGGCTACAAATTGCTCGGAAGCAAACTCCTCCCAACAGAAGCGTATTTGAGTATATCTTTTGGGTTCAGGATATGTGATCATCTGACTAAATTCACTATAATTCTTAAAAAGTATATTAAATATCAGATAAAGAAATATATTTTCAAATTGAGAAGTGGGTTTAAATTGAGAAATGAGTTCACTTGTTTAAAAATTCTTTTATATGATGAAGGTTGAGGTTCAATCCCAATCAACAATATTATAGGTTGAACATAATATCATTTTTAATTTTTATTAGTTTTTGACAATTTATACAAATTATATATTTTTTGTACTAGTTTTAATTAATATTATTTTTTTCAAAATTATTAAAAATTTCTTCTTTTTGATACAAAAATAAAATAAGTGATTCATATCAAAAAGATAGGATCATTAACGGATTTTACTATGATATATGGAGAACTAAGGATTGTAATTTATATTAATACGTGTTATAATTTTGTACCATTTAAAAGATTTTTAGAATTTTTTAAAAGAGTTGCAATTATGTGAAATTATGTAAATATAAGTTGGGTATAATTTTTTCTAATCGGCTCCTTCATATTTGCAATTTTAATATACGACCCCAATAATTTTAAGTAATAAATACACAGATCAAAATACTCCAGATATGTTTAAAAGAAAATTATAAAGCAAAAAGAAAATGAAAAAAAATCATAAATATACAATAAAATAGTTTCATATACATCAAACATAGTCAAGCTATCATTTATATTAAAATAACCCAAAATTAGTAATACAGGCAAGCAACAGAAATTATTTTCAACAAAATAATCATATGTATGTAATATATCTACATGTATATATAATATATTGATATTATATAAATAGGGGATCTAATTATATAATATTATTTTTGGTACAATAAAAATATATATTGTAAATTGCATCCAACTCAAATCTCCTTTAAACAATTCTAAAATTTAAATATAAACTCTTCTTTTATGTTTTAATTAAGAATAAGAAGAAAAAGACGACATTAAAAATAATGTAATCCTAAATTTCAAGATATAAATCAGCGTTCATTAATCGATATTCAAGATATAACAGGAACATAAATTAAAGCAATCACAAAATAGGACCAGTCCACACAAAAGCTGAAGTTTGTAAGAGTAATTTCATCAATATTGAAAAATTATACAATATTTTATAATCTACAATTATCAATTAAAATTACATAATTTACAGAGCATAAAAGATAAATAATGATAGTTTAAATTGGAAATAGCCCTTATAATAATTTAACTATGAAACTTAAAAAATCAGCTTATATCATGAAATTTAGGGATTACTTAGCTATTAATTAAGACACTTTTTAAGCAAATGAATTTGATCATAAGAAAGTTATCATATTCCTCTAGAACCTTGATTTATTAATTACTTTTTCTGTTAAAGCTACACTTCTTTCTCCCTTATTAGTTCTTACATGAAATAAATAAAACATTTATTAGCCTATCATGAGCGTGACTTAAAATTCATGAACCGAATTGGATTCTTAAACCCGAAACAACAAGTTTAGCGGGCCCCATAGGCCCATTTCAGAAGAACCTCTCCCTCAATTTTCAAATTTTCACACATTATTCTTCATTCATTATTTTTTCCTCAAATTTCAAATATTCACACATTATTGTTTCATACAATCAAATTACGGATGCACCCTTCCGTAGTCCATCCTCAAGACGTAACATAGTTGGGAAATGACCAAAAGATGTGGGGCTGTGATGGGTTGCTCCTCCCTTAATCAGATGTTTTAATTTTGAAAATAAAAAATTTTTTGATAGGAAGTGTTTTTTTCCAGATGAGACCTATGTGCCATAAATTCAATTATTATTCGGCTGAGAAAAAAAATATATAGTTGGACAAAAATAGAAGTTATTTGTCTGTGACAACTTTTTAAAAAATAAATAAAATTCTGAAATATAATGTAATGATGTGCCCAATGTTTTGTCCGCTAGTTTTTCTTTTGGATCATTGAAGACTTTAACGGAGATGACATGTCAAAATAATTAGGTTAAGGTAAGGTGACCATATATCATATATAATTATGATAAAATATCAAATAAGGTTAATATATCTAAAATAAAAATATCAGTATGATAACAAGTTAGCAGTTATACAATTAGAAAATTGACTAATATGTTCTCACATCAATAAGTTATTAATTGTAAACATCCTTGACAGAAGGACTAAAAGAAAATGTCACTTGAGTATATCCACATTATCTTTAGTTGCTTTTAGATTAAACTAGAAAAAAGCAAAAGTAGGAAAGGGACGGAAGAGCTTATTAATGAAAACAAAAACTTTCTATATAATAATTTCTGATTTCTTAGCTTTTCATTCAGTTTTACTTATAACTATTTTATTTATTGGAGTTAATTTATAAAAAATTAAAAAATTCATTGCCTACGAGGCATGGAAAAGAATCGACTCTGTCCATATGAAGATTTATTGTTGATGTAAACATGATTAAACAAAATTTTTTCTTCGTCTTAAATTAATTAAATTTTTGAAAAAAATTTTAAGGTTCAAAATAATTGAATTGTTCAAAGTTTAAGATAGATGTTTGAAACTTTTTCTATATTTGCCCTTTTATTTATTGAAGTTTTATATTTTCTAGGGGATAAAATTTACACTACATATTTATGACTTCACAAAGGGTAATAGTGGAAAGTATGATTTAAATTTTATCTTTAAATATTTTTCTCAATATGTGTGCATTACTTCACAAAATTCAATCAAAATGGAATAG
>JAOTQJ010000049.1:24456722-24480653 GCA_025642045.1 Solanum sejunctum | reverse complement strand
AATATTTAATCTTTTTGTTTTTTTGAAAAAAGAATTAGAGATAATAATATGTTGATCTTTTAATTTTAAATACTATTAATGGTTTATTTAATTTTTATTAATGTGAAATATTTTATGAAAACTATGCAAAATACATTCAGTTGTGAAATTATTTTCTCAAATTGGAGTAATTCAAACCATTTATCCTTAATGGATCAATTACCTAAACTATTTACCTTCTTATTCATTTTTTTCATTTTTCATTTCACTCATGACTTCAGCTATGTCACGCCCCAAGTCCCAATAGGGCGGACTGGCACCCGTTGCCGATGAGGCTCGGGAGAACCGATAGTAACAAGGTCCGACAACGAGGTATGTAAGGTTACTTGATTTCGTATCACTTGGCATGAAACATAAACCCTTTGGTAAGTAAAAGCATTTATCTATTCCAACCTGACAATCAACCATGCTTACACTATGTCACATGTTCATATGTTTCATATATGTAGTTACCTCCAAATCTACATACACACTTGGATACCTCGCTACTTGAATTATTGTGATTAAGTAAAGTTCGCAAGATATTTTATTTCATATGGAACTTGAACAAATTTGACGTCGAACCTTGTCTCCGTTTAGCTTGCAATTTTAAGCTAAGTAAGTAGATGAATCACCTATTAGATTATTAATCTATACAAACACCTTAATTCTATTACTTTATGATATCCTCAATCTAACATAAAAAAATGCATATACACAAAGCTTTTATAAGCATTAGACGCCCATATCACCCATTAATACGAGAATCAAACACTTTCAAGAATTGACGCTACTGTGACCAAACCATACCAAGATTTATTCTCGTACTATTAGTACATGTAAAATGTGGGGTGTTACAAGCTACTATAAATTAATCCTTCGTGATATTTCATCAGCACATTGATGCCTCGTCGATACATTGATACCACATTAATATCATATACTCTATTGTTATATTGCTGTCCTATTAGTATCACATAGGATTGGACTTTTCTTAAGAAATAATTAAAAGAAAATTATTAAAATCACAGTGTTAATTATTAAATTCTGAATTAATAAAAAATATATTATTTGTGACACTTTGTCGATGTATTTGATACCGCATTGATATCAAATATAAGCAAGCTTAATCTTTTATGATACTCCATTGGTATATTAATGCTTTACAGGTATCATATAGGATTTTAACTCTTTTTTTTTCCTTAATGAAATAAACAAGAAACAATTCAAAGAAAATTATTAAACTCCAAATTAATATATAATATATTTTTTTATAATACTTTATTGGTATATAGATAACATATTTCTATCAGTTACGATCGAGATTAGTCCTCCGTAATACTCTGTTAGTGCTAATTGATAGCATATCGCTATCATATAAATCTGAGTTTGATACTCTGTCGATATATTGATACCCTATCGATATCTTTCATGATACTCCTTCGGTATATCAATACCCTATCGATATCATATAAGATTGAATTTTTTTTAAGAAATAAATAACAAACAATTAAAATATGATACACAAAAATGTTTTTTGTCATTCTCTATGATACCCTACTGGTATATGGATAGTTTGTCAATATCCTTGAGGATACTTCATCGATATATTAATACCTTATCAATATTCATTATGATACTCCATCAGTATATAACTTATTGATATCATGTAGGATGAATATTGAAATTAACACATGAATTTTAATAACAGACAAATTAAAGAGATATTAATATAAATAATTAGAGGTACATAAACGTAAGAAAGTATATGAATGTCAATATTGAATACAAGTGATAAAGTTTTTTCAAACAAAAAAAAAGCATATTACACATACTAATGTACGTCTCTTAAACAAATGTATGACAATTTAAGTATAAAACTTGCACTCTTAACATATTTTTAACACATCTTTTGACTTAAAATAGTTGAGTTAAAAATATTACAATACTTGAATTTAAAAACTCGGAAATTGGTTTGAATTTTGGTTTTTTTCGCAAGCCCGGGAAACCGCCACCGGGAAAGTTTAAATCCGCGGGATGAGGTTTTCAATTTCTTACTCCTATTCTTTGGGATTCACTCTCAAGCCGAGAGATTAGTAATCTCAAGCACGAAGTTTCTTCTCATCAACACTTCACCGATCACCGTCTTCCATCGGATTCCGATTTAGTTCACAGGTAATTCCCGACTAATCTGTTCATAGTCTTAGATGCATCTCTGAAAGTTCAAATACCCAGCTATCAAATAAAGTCTATTTCCATTGAAATTGATACACGTGAAAACCTCAGGCGATTTAATCAAACTTTCCAATTGTTATTAGGAGCTAGCTATGCTGATTTATCTTCTATCTGCAGTGACATATAGTGATTAAACACACTTTGTTCGCTCTTTAGACTAGGTCATTTTGATCTGATAGTTATTTGTATTTTGTAACTTATTGCAATAATGAAGTTGATCCTTTTCACGAAAATACTGAATCAATAGACTATTTTGAATATAGATCGCGTGTAGATTATTCATTTTTTTGAGTTAAACAACTAATAACTTCGTTTAAATCGAGTCACATTCTACCAGGAACGAGGACTATTGCTGAAAACACTTCTATTTGTTTAAATAGTCTTTGTAACTCGCCATTCATGCGTGGGCCTAGATATTTTCTTGGCCAAGCATTTGGAACCATTATTTTGAGGAGTAGTGTTGTAACTCAAGGGAATAATTGGGCATTGATAAACACGAATTTGAGAGAAAAAAATTTCTTTTATTACTTACAAGAATAGATTACAAAAACAACTCTCAAATTCATACTTTACTTCACTCTTGTTTTGGCGTTTTTTTTGGGTGTGTTTTGGAGGAGCTCATCAATCCCTTTTATAAGAGAAATTATACCCAAAAATATCATTGGTGACATCACAAGGGGATATAATATTTAACAATTGTTGACAACTGCTTTTGTTGAATCAATTTGCTGGACTTCTTCAATCATCTATGGGGCTGGACTTCTTCAAGTAGCAGTGAGGTAAAAACACAAGTTCAGCAAATATAATTGTGCAAGCCCGTCTTACCTAAAATTTTAATATATTGGAGAAGAGACACTCTTTTTTTTCTTTTCTATTTATATCTACCACATGTAGACATAAGCCTGTTGCACCACAAGCCTTTTAGAGGGAGTAAACTTTGTCTTATATTTCATTAGGACTATGGCCTTGCTTATAGAAGATGATGATTCCTGTAAAGCAACAGAATGATTCTATTATCTATAACGAGAATAAATCTAACCTTCCTGATCATCTGTTTCTTTCTTCTTTCAAAGTAACAAAAAAAAAAGTGAACAAACCAATTAATTTGAGCTTCCTAGGATCTAACAGCACCGCTGAAGGAGGAAACCTGGTTTCACTTCTCAGGTATGAGATTCCAATTAAAATACTATTTTAGTTAGGAACTTAGGATAAGATTGAACTGAGGATTTTCTTCCGAGAACAGCCAGAGTACAAAAAACAGCAATTACTGGGTGATTGAATGTAATTATTTATTTGCTGTCTCATGCATAGGCAAACTTTGGATTATTGTATACATAATTTAAGAAATCTGAAACTTTGGCTATTTTTTGGCCTTGGAGTATAATGGAATAAAGCAAAATGTCTCTTTAAACTATCTGCGCTTTTTTTCATTTGTGAAGTAGCAGTTAGTCAATGCAACTTTCGACGCTCCTCATGGGTCATCTGGAAACAGCCGCTTTATGTTTTTAAACTTTGGGGTTAGGCTGCGTACATCCGACCCTTCCTCACCCCGCAATGAGCGGGAGCCTTTTAAGGCACTGGGGTATGTTGTTGTTGTTGTTGTTGTTGAAACTTTGGCTTTATGCAGTCTACTTATGTGGTGGTATTGAATCAGTAAGAGGTTAGTATAGTTGATTAGCAGGCAACCTCAAGAGAAAGACATTAAGTTGCCTAAGAATTATACTGCCACTTAGTGCTGCGCCAAGCTGATCTACCTGTAAATTGGTTTTGACACTATAAAGAAGGTATGCCATACCAATACAATGTGTATATCATCATTGATGTTCCCATTTTCCTGATTACAGACTTGAGATGCTTGAAATAATCTTTCTTGGGGATAGCCTGTGTGTAAAGCCCACTTGTGCTATTTCAGTGGGTGTGTTTCGTAGATAGGCTAGCGAAAAAAGTTTTGACACTTGAATTATGATATACCTAGGAGGTGAATGTTTAACATGAAATATTTACATTTTTCAAAAGTTCTAATAAGTTACTAAAAAAGGGAAGTGATACCTGTAGTTAAAAAATCGGACAGAAAGATATTCATAAGAAATAGTAGAATAGGAATTCACACTGTTGTTGGAGCTTGTTGACAAGTGTTACTGGTAATTGTTGGTGCCCGCCATGAATCTGCTCTTCCTCGCCTGTAACATAAGGAAGTAGGATTAAGTCACATTAACTATAGTTGTGCTTGTATGCGAGTAGGTTGTGATAAAATGACATACAGTAATAAAGTCTGAAACTCGGAAGTTAACAACTAAAAGCTAGGAATAGTCAATCCTGGAATCAGTGGATTGCTTTTGACATGTTTCTCCTGTTCTGGGTATGCTTGCCGTAAGCAAACCTGACTGGCACAACCATCTCTTTCCTGTCGTCCTGTTTAACTATCTTAGGCATTCAATATCAAGCAAAAGAAAATCGTCTACTTAGTTGGCCAATTTCATCGACAGAGCTGGTTTAGTGGAAGGATCCTGATGTTTCTCTTACCATTTTGTCTGTTGCAGATTCATTACCGATTCTAAAAATTTTAGTGTCAGGCATCAACTTTTTTTCTGTTGCAGATTCTTCTACTGTACTGACCTACTCTACTTGCATAGCCCAGTTGTTATCTCATGGTCTCTTATCTTTCTTCTTTATGAATAGAGATGAATTTTCTTCTTTATTTATTAGTGCATGCATAGTGATACTAGCATCATTAACAGCATAAAGAAGGGATTTTTTTATTGAATAGCAAATCAGCACAAGAAGAAAGGAGATACTGTAAAAACTAAATTCATAGCCTTCATTTTGTCAACAAAAGAGATCACGGAAAGCTCCAACTGTGGCCATCATCTCAACAACAAATATATAACAAGGAAATCAAACCATGCCCTTATCCCAACCAGCATAACTTCCACAGTAATCTGAATTAATTATTCATTGAGATACACCACTGCAAGGTTCATTCTCAAGAGCTTTTAAGCTTGAGCTAGGACTACTAAGCTGCATGTCAGTGATCATTTGGCGAAGTTCTGAAGCTTCATTTTTGAGTTGTGCATTTTCTTGAAGTACTTGATCATGGCGCTCAGAAGCATGATTTAGTTTATCCAGGAGCTGGTGATTCTCATTCCGGAGCCAAACAACCTGTGCCCAAAGCTCATCCAGGTGTCTCTGCTTGCGCATGCGTGATCTCCGTGCAGATTCTCTATTAGATATCATTCTCCTCTGTTTGCGTTCATTTATTAGATTCCACTGTTGCTCATCAGCTTCATCTGATGTAGAGTTACTGTTGAAACATGTTAGTTGTGGGTTGAGGTCTTGAACTTGAGGAGTGATCTGAAGATGATACAAAGGGTTCAAGAGCGAATTTAGCTGAAATGTGGATGTGTTACAGTTCACAGAAGATTGAGATGGGAATTGAGTTGGGTTAGACGGAAGTAGGTAATAGAAATCTGTGACTTCCGTGGGTTGCATGGCTTAAAATTATATTAGTTTACAAGGACAATATTTTGATTTAGATCTTAACGGAGGGTTAAGCAAAAGAAATTGTCTTTGAAGGGCGAATGGTAACTTGAGCAGGAGAGGGGCTACTTATAGGATGAGGTAAAAGATGGAGGGTCCCATATTGTATCAATTAGATACAGTAAAGCTCCTTGGAAATGAAATCATCATAATATAATCCTAAACATGTGCATGTGCGTATGATAACATCTGAGGGTCGTATGGAGAGAATATTTACTCCATGAACATATGTTTTACAAATCTGCTACATGGACATATATTCTACATGAAGGGTGATCCATGTAGAACAACTCAGCATTATTGCCAGGCCGATCAAATCTATGATGTTTTCACTCTATGATGGTTTGTGACAACAATAGTCACTCTGTAAAAGAATAGTTTATGAGATTTGGTAAGGCAAGCCGTATTCTTTAAGTAGAAAGATCATACATTTAATAAGTTGATGACTGAACAACCACAATATGATTTAAAAATAAACATAATCTGTGCATAGGTCCTCCCTCCTATGCATAACAGTACTGATTTACAATCACTTGTGGTTAATTTAGGTGTGAATATGAGGTGCTTCGAATTCATACTAGTTGCATTAGTCACCACAAAACACTAGATCGTCATCAATGAAGGGTGATTTTCTGCAGAGCTTGTCATAATTAGTCACCATATCCACTTTCTTTATCATGCGATATAGCTGGAGTGAAGTTCAGTAAATGTGATTATATTTCCAATCATTCATGAAATCAGATTGGGCATATCAAGCTGCTTGATTCGTTTAAAATAACTGGTGGCTCCTTATTGTTTTGTGCTTCATTCTTCTATTTTAGAAAATTCGCTCAGGATTAATTAATCTGAAGAAACACATTGAGCTTTTCCCAGCTTCGGAAAACAAAAGTTCTCTTAAGACCAGTAAGACGATTAATAATTTTCCTGAAAAGGAAAATAAGCATAACTTGAGCTTATTTAAGTCAAGGGTGCCTTATGGTCTCAACAAGAACTTGCGTTTCTACTTTTGCAACAATCGTTCACTGCATTTCCCTCTGGCTTCTGTTTCTTAGAGGTCAAAATTTCTTAGCTGTACAGTGTTGTGTAATATGAAGTTATGTCTCATATTAATTACAACTTAGTTTACTCATATGGTTAAAGTCTTGTTTTTCAGTTGGTGGTGGAAGGAAGAGGCAGTAAGATATGGATGGGCTTTGAAATCCCGTCTTCCACTTTGAAAAAAAGATTTGCAATGCATCCAAAACCAGAACTTCCTCAGTCCTTAGGGATAATGCTCTTCCTCCTTCCAGGTGGGTCTGTTGAGTGGACTGAATGGTCAACAATATAATTACTCAAATATTGACTCCTCTTTCTTTTCCTGTTTTCAAATTGTTTTGCCTTTTTTGCATTTCTTTCCGTCCTATACTTTATATACTTTAGCTTTATAAATGAAGATCTTTCCTATATGACCAGTTCTGGTGTTTGGCTGATTGATATAGACCAATATATAGATCATTGTAGAGTGTACTTGTACATATACGGTACATTTGGATCCCCTTGTATTGAGGATTGCTTGATCGTCTGCACCTTGTACTTTTTAGTATTTTGCCATCAAGTTCAGTTAGTACGTCCCACTTAATTCTCTGTTACTACACATAGAAAGTGGGAAAGATTCCTAGATACAATTGAAGTCCTTGTAGAAAATTTATGTCTCAGATGTCTTAAAAAATCTGTTTGTTGTACTCTCATTTGGGTACACTTCTGAAATACGTGTCTCGAAAAAATATAATGAAAAAGAACTTGAAAAGGGTGTACTTTATGTGTTCTTGTCGTCTGTAGAAAAGAAAAGCTTGCGAGGTTAGAACTCCTTGCAATAGTAAAATCAGGGATGTCAAATCATGGCTTGAATTGAAATTGAGAATATTAAAATGAGTTAAAATAAAAATTAGATTGGGTTATGACCTGTCCAAATTTACTTCAGGCTTAAATGAGTTAAAATTTGGTTTGAGTCATGATCCGCCCAATTTGACATGCTTAATTTCAAAAATTTTAATATATTATTATTTATTTTTTATAATCACAATTTAAATTTTAATTCAAAAATATAAAAATAGAAAGTTAGAAATCGATAGATAAATGATAGAAAGAATGATGCAAGTAAAGATCCTTAGAATTAGTTCAATTTGGAGATTAAATTGGGCTCAATTAAAGATTTTTTTGATATGTGTTAAGACTTAAATAGGTTAAGATTGAACTCAATCAAACTTATTTTGAGCTAAACCCATAAAATTTTGAATAAATTGGATAGATTACTTATATTTAACCTCATTTTGACACCATTAAGTAAAATGTATGAATATTACTGAAAGATATTACCCGCTTAAAAGCTGGGGAATGTCAGCATATCTTATCTATCTTCTCGAAATTATGGCCATATCTCGCTATTTTACCCCTTGTGCCCTTCAAATATCAAATCTTTCTCATAAAAATCTAGGGGTTTTGGGAATGCAGAAATACCCCGGAATACAACTGAGACATTGTCCTAAACTATCGGCCAAGGTCTTGCACGAAGGGTACTTGATTTAACATCTGCCCTATTTGATACCAAATGCCTTATATTACCTTTAAAAAAAAGCACAAAAGCAGGAAGACAAAGAAACAAAGATGCACAAGTTTCTGCAGCGGGACCCTGCTAACAGGGTGCGCGTGGCTATCGTGTGCAATCTTATGGCCAATTGGCTACCAATCACATCAAGCAGAAGCCATATTGTTTTTTTGAATACTTCAGGTGCCGTGGTCATCATGATGGGGAACTCAATTTGTGGTACTGTCACTTGTACCTGATATGCCCATTATTGCACCCCACTGACGTACGCTATTCAACTTTCCTTTCTTTTCTTCTTTCAAAAGGTAGTGAGAGCACATAATTTCCTCACAACGATCATGTGTTCAACCCAATCAAGTTTTTGTCCCGACTAGCTAGGAAAAAAAAAATTGTGGCTTAGCTTTACTCCTCCTTTGGTCGTTTTTCTTCATCCTTAAGCCTCAATAATTGCTAATCTTTTAATCAAACATAAATTATCTCTATAATTTATTTGACTGGTTGATCATCAGAAGCGGTTACTTTCCTTCACTTATAAATAAATGAGGAGTTTATCAAATCCTAAAATTGTCATTTTGTTTATTGTTGGGGTCGTCAAGAGTGCTGCAACAGATTTTGTCAAGATAATGATGGCTCCTTGAAGCGCATCGAGCTCTGAAATTCAAACTGAGACGAAAGTCCCAGGATCTTCTAATGGGCAGAAAGGGACGTTAAAAAGATACAATTTTTGATATTTTTGTTATATACTACTTAAAGTTGTGGTTGTGGTTGTATTAGTGCGACTGTTTTCGCTTTTTAGTGATGCAAATCAAGTTTTAAAAATCAGGAATGGATAAGAATGGGTTTGTGTTGAATAAAAGTAAAGAGCAAATTAAAGACACTTTATGATCCATTTCGTCATGCATGAGACCTACCTTAGTACATCTGTTAGCAATCCTAGACCCAGTTGATAATCTTTTAGCTTTAAATATAGGGTCACTTTGAATTATGATACAAAAGACAAGTTAATTTCAATATTGCTGATAGCATAAAAACTATTTTATTTCTGGATTACATGCTTGCCCATTGATTGTTTGGTTATTAGACTTCCCTGTAGTCTGTACTATTCATTGCTTGTTTTATCATTTGTGATGGCTTTATGTTAATCAGCATGCATAATCAATCTGTGTGATTATTAAGAAATTTATCAAGCTAAGAGTTCCCTTATTGTTGACTGTTGTAGCTTTTTATAAATCACAACATAAATTGTTGATCCATCAATGTCGGATGGTGCCAAAGATTGACTATTTTTGGCTTTGGAGTATGATGGAATAAAGCAAAATGACTCTTTAAACTGTCTGTGCTTCTTTCATTTGTGAAGTATCAGTTAGTCAATGCAACTTTCGACGCTCTTCATGGGTCATCTGGAAATATCCGCTTTATGTTTTTAAACATATGGGTTAGGCTGCGTACATCCGATCCCTCCTCACCCCGCAATGAGCGGGAGCCTTTTGAAACACTAGGGTATGTTGATGATGATGAACATAAATTGTTGATCCAAAAAGATAAAGTACTTGGTTAATTGTATCATTAATGAGGTCGTTGACAATAAATAGATTGGTCAGGACAGGATAAGTTCCTCATGTGCTTACCCCTTTTTCATCTCCATTTGTTTTCTTTCTTTTATTTTTTCAGCATAAAGTAACGCTAAAAAGGACTATTAAACTATTCCCAAGTTGAATGCTTACATCTTTTGTTGCTTAACATGTTTAATAACATTGACACCTCAAGGTCCAAAGCATAAAGTTTGATAAGTTGTGTGATGGTGCTACATTTCGTTACTATTTACTTGGAGTTTTGGGCATATCATTGAAGTGTGCTTACGTACTTGTTAAGGTCTAAAATCCACTAAGAATTGTGGAGAATAAAGGTGTTTTATTTTTTAAAAGCAAATGGATGATCTTTTTAACTATTCATTATCTTCACGGTTTTGGTTACTGTCTGTATTAAAGCTCATCATCTTAAATTGTTGTAATAACATTGTCCTTAGCCATACGTCTGAAACTTACAAACTGTCAAAGCCAATTATTGTACTACTTAGCCCTGTTTTGGTAAAAAAAGCGAAACTTAATCTGTAAGGTGGAGAGGAAAAGCAATAAAGAAAAGGAAGTTAATAAACACTTCAAATACATAAATCTGACTGATTTTTGTCAGTTATGTCAAGTTGTACTGTGACTGCCGACATGTCTATCTAAAAGGAATTCTGGTGAAAAATTCTTGGAATTATATTATCCTATTGGGAATTCTAGTCTACTGGAAATTTATTATATGCAGACTTTGCACTATTTTCAAAGTGGAATTGATGTGCACCTAATTCCACGGACATTGTTGATATTGTGGCTATTTCTAAATGTAGCTTGTTTTTTAGTGCTGCTTACTCTACTCTTTTTGATAATTTTAGAGTATATTTATTCCTTTTACTTTGATAGTAATATTAGAATACAACTATACTCAACATGACAATGATGAAAATATCTTTATCGAATTTTTCTCAATTTTTTGAGATCTTGAAATGAATCTTCATATAAGACATTCATAGGCTACCCTAAGAGAGGGGTTGAAATGAAGCTACGCTATTTTTTTTATTATGTTTAGTTGAGGTCGAGTCTCAAATCTATTGAAGTCATAAATAGACTAAATTGATAAAAATAAGTTATGATTTTAGAATGTAATCAAAATAGATTTAGTGTAAAATAAAAAGAATTTGTCTTATACAAATTTTCAAACTGTAGATGTTTGAATATAATAATGTTTGATTTTATTATAAAATAAAAGAAAAACTTACACTTTATAAAGTGCAAGGAAAACTTGCATATTATAAAATAATTGAAATTGTGCAGACTATATCATGCAATTATATTGATTTGATGCATCATAAGAATAAATAAAATTATTATATTATTTATGTTATTTTTGACCTCTATAATTGGTACTATTTACACTAGTATTCTACAAATTGAAGAAAGAAACTTTTGATTTTAGACATGAAGTGGATACTTAGCATTGTGTTTGGGAGGACAATTCTAATAAATAGTGTTTTTATCATGTATAATTTCACCATTCCAATATATTGAAACTCTAACTTTTGTTTCAAAAGACATTATTTGTGATTGAAATAAAAATAAAAAACAACAAGAAGGATTTAAGATATAGAAGGTGCTATGTTTGAGCATCTAAAATAGAGGTCGAGGATAAAATAAAAATAAATAATGTAATAATTTTATTTATTTTTATGATATATCAAATCAATATAATTGTATGACAAAAATTGCAAAACCTCGACTTTATAAAGTGTAAGAAATTCTTCCACTTTATAAATTATAAGTTTGGAAACAGCCGCTTTATGTTTTTAAATATAAGGGTTAGGCTGCGTACATTCGACTTTCCCTCACCCCGCAATGAGCGGGAGCCTTTCGAGGCACTGGGTATCTTGATGTTATAAATTATAAGTTTTTCTTTTGTTTTATAGCAAAATCTAATATCATTTGAAGATTTGTATAAAATAGATTTTTTTTAATATTAAGTCTACTTTAATTACATTCTAAAATTATGATTTATTTGTAACTTAAATATGTTCCGGACTCATTTGAGGCGTACCTGCTTCACTAGGGTCATGGAGTTGCTACCTGATTAATAGCTGAACAAGAAGTTTGGTAAACTTAGGGACTTAAACTTTGCAATGCCTTGAAGTACAAGGACTAAAATGGTAAATTTATATGTTCCATCTTCCAGATCGTTGAGACACCACCAAGACGTACCTAAGGAGTCTGGCTTTTGATTGTATCCTGTAATAATTTTTTTTTTATTTTTTCCACTGTTATTTATTTTTGACAAATTTACTTATTCACTATTCTAAAAATAAAATTTTACTTTTATTTGTTATTTTTAACATTAATAATTTTTGTTTTATATTTTACCTTGAATTTAATTATTTATTCTCCAAGTTATTTTTAAAATTTAATTTAATATCAGCATTATGATAAAATATCTATATTAATTATATATGAAAAATAGAAAGTAAACAAATAAAAATAAATGGAGTATACTTAAAAGACTGTCCATGCATTCAAATATTCAATCCCACAATGATTGAAAAAATAATTTTCAGTGCCCCACTGTTTTTGGAAGATACGCTTTAGTGACAAAAATGGGGCGTAGAATGTTGAACCAGAGAGCCCATGCCATAATAGTTGTCTAGAGGAAAAACTTTCTTTGCTTTGCCTCTGGGGGCATTTGAAGAGCCAGAGTTTACCTCTCTAATATTTTAAAATAACGGCTTGGGATATTTTTAATTACTTCTCATTCTTTTTTTTTATCCCTTTTAATCCAAATCTAAATTTTATTGGGGACAATAGTTCACGACTATAACTACAGTACTACCAGCAAAAAAGTTACCAGGTTAATTAAGGGGAAAATTTCTTGAGTAATGAGATGGATAAATGTACTTCCGTTAATCTTGAATGGAGCAAAAAATTCATTATTTTTGGCTTTGGAGTATAATGGAATAAAGCAAAATGGCTCTTTAAACTGTCTGCGCTTCTTTCAATTGTGTGAAGTAGCAGTTACTCGATGTAACTTTCGACGTTCATCATGGGTCATCTGAAAACATCCGCACTATGGGTCAGGCTACGTACATTCGACCCTCCTTACCCCGCACTATGGGAGCCTTTGAGGCATTGGGGTAACGCTGCTGTTGTGATAATGAGATGAATAAATGTGAAAAACAGTATTAATTCCTTGACAAGAATTAAATCACATATTATTCCTGTTATGGGAATTTCTGGTCTTCAACTTGTAACAACACAACTAATGTATTCCCACAGCTTGTGATCTAAGAAGATCAATACCTTAGAAGGTTTAACTAGATACGTTGATTGTATAATAAAAATTTAAACAGGAAACTTTGATTTGCACTATTAGTCAATGTTTTAAGGACCACTCTGGGAAAATGCTTGACTACACCTGATATTTAGACCACACTAAATCATATAGAAATTAAATTGAAGAAACATTTCATTATGCAAGGAGCATGCCTTGCATTTATTTACTTAGTCCAAACATCAAAAGCAGATACTTTTATTTCCCTTGCTATATCAAAACTCGAGTAAGACGAGTTTTACTACTTTGCATAAACTATGTAGATACAAACTTTAACTGAATTGTGTCATGATTCATTGTCTTGATGGGTTCGAAATTGACCCAACCTGATCCAAAAAGAACAAAGAAAAATGCACAGATTCATGCACCATTTCAATAGAAGCAGTCGTATTTGAGAAGAAATAAACTCCAGCAAACATGTTCATTGATGTGAAGAAACACATTTAAAGCAAAATAAAGTAAGCTATCCTAGAAAGTGTCTTTCTTCATAAAGCTCTTGATACAGTAGTTTGAACGTTTTGCTTTTTCCACTCTCTTTTCTTCACAAAACTTTCTTTTCTTCCTTTTCTTTGCTTCTTCTTTGCCTTTTTTACTCCCTCCCTCTTGGCAACACCTGAACCATATAATATAAAAATTCAGTCTAGAGGATTAAGTTAGATTACATATTATTATTTCACTTTCACTTTTGGTATTAAAAGGAATATATATGCAAGCGGTCTTTTTCTCACACACAAAATGAAGGTGACATCTTAGAGGAAGTAAATGTGAGCAAAATAATCTCTACCCAATGATATGGGAGAAGGTACTCTGGAAACTGTGAAACTTATCACTAACTGTGTTCTTGACAGCATATGTAACTACTTCTTTGTATTAATCGACAAAGAAATGGTTGGCATCTGTCAAAAATACAGTTGATCAAGATAACAAATTTGCTCATGGACAAATATCCACCTACTTTGTGTCTCCACTCCCAGTAGTAGATGTGGTTGTGAAGTTGTAAAACGTAAGAACATATTTCCTATAGCAAGAAAAGACTGAGCAGAACAATTTCCACCCGGTCAGATAGGAAAAGGTCTTCCAGGCAACTAATAAGAGAGGTTGCTCCTATGGTGAAAACATTTCTATTTCCTTTATTTCCAACCTCGAGGTTTGGCAGTTCTAGTCGCCCAGGAGGGAGTGAGAAAGATGCATTTTTTGTCCCTTGAAAATGTATATCAAGAGCTTTTTGTTCAAATGATTACGCCTAAGATCATAAGAGGACTTTCTCTTTTCAGTCTAAAAGTAAATAATGAGGTTACAATAGTTCAACAACAAACACATCATGATGCAATTAAAATTTGAGGAATTGTTATAATTGGAAATTTGATACCCATCATCTTAGTTATTAATATAGTAAGTGGTATAAGAGCTAATATATGAGTGTGACTCATTGAGATTGGGGCAAGCAAATGTGGATCTTTCTCCATCCACCCGTGATACAATACATTTTAAAAAAAAAAAAAGATAAGAGTGCCAGCATAAACTGGCCCCGGAAGATCTGAATAAACGAAGTATCTTTTAATGTTTGATTAAGTTTAATCTCCAGATAAGGGTATGGTAATGTCTAATAGCTGCTAATGTGTACCAGAGAGTTGGAAGATGCCAATCATTTATTTAGTTTTGCGCCCTGTGACACGGTCATTGAATATGCTCCTTTATATTCATCAAGATATTAATAAACTTATATGAGCTGGTAAGGAAGGATTATCGACAAGCAGCACCTAAAGGGTTGGACCACAATTCCAGCTTGCATTTTCATGAATTGTTCGGAGTTATACAGAGAGAAACAACAGATGCTTCAGCCCAAGTTTTTAACTTTTGGCAGCAATATATAAAATAGACATGCTTATATCTGTTAGCTTAAATAGAAATATATACACAATATAGACAATTTACATGAACTACTTAGCTCCATACAGGAAGTATAAGGAGCTCATGTATTTTGTATCGACTTGCTAGAGCTGGCACCCTCTAGGTGCTAAATTTGCCAATGCAATAAAATTCTTTTGCTTGTTGAAAGAAAACAGAAACTAATAACTTTAAAAGTTCTGATAAGAATGTAAATATATATGTTAAACGCATGTGATTACAACATGCTGCAAGTTACAAATCCAGAAAATTGATAATTATGTGAATATGCTAAAAAGGTAAACAATAATATACAGGTTCAAGATCTTTAGAACAACGAGATATAATAAAAATATTAGCACACACTAAGGTCAACATTCTGAAAAGTTTCCACCATATTACCAAATTAATGATTTAGCAACCAATTTTTTCAAGTTGGAGAAGAAAATTCTCCTAATTTTATGGACTATGGAGTACACTTTCATCACCATCTCATTGAGAAAACAAAACCAACTCTAAATTTCTAAAACTTTAACCAATTTCCAAAATAGTACTAACTAATAATCTCTGAGTACACTGAGATTTAGAGTTTTCACCATTTTTTTGATGGCAATCCAATTAGCTGTCCATGTGATACCCACAGACCAAATTTGGCAACTTTACATATATTTTACCATAACTAAAAGGTAAGGACAAAGGAAACATGTATAAAAAGATTTTCAACATGCTCAGCTAAAATGAGATTTATACAGTCCAGGAGTCTGTCAACAGAACAGAAATTATAATGTCAAAGCACAGGCTTAAAATTGTATCTAACCTGAAAATCATTCACAAGCATGGGACCAGCACTCCTTCCATTTTTCCTCTCATAATCATCATCATCTGTGGGCAACTCGTAGCGACAAACAGGACATGTATTGCGGATATTCAGCCAAGGCACAACACAATCATAATGGTAATAGTGAGAACAAGGCAACCTAGTCACTTTCTCTGTCAACATAATCTCATCTTGGCAAATTGCACAAGGTACATTGCTTCCTTTCAAATCCTCATCACTCACGGCAACCAAAGGAAGATTCTCCAGTACAGATTTAGCTGCTGGCGGACTAACATTTAACCCCTCTTCATTCCAAACAAAATGAACAGTATCAAACACACCATCGTCATGAATTATACCAGCATTATGAAATTGAATATTCCTTTCGAGATTATTATTGACCGCCACCGGCCATTCAAAATTCAACATGTGCTCCTCTTCTCCATCTTCACTCAAATCCAAATTTCCTCCTTCAGAAGAAACTGAAATTTCTTCCATTAGACCATACAGATGACTCATATTGTCCCCCCTCCCTTCAACCCTCTCAACTTCTTCCCACTCGAAATCTTCATCCAAATCCCCCTCATCATCAATCCAAGAAAAGCTCTGTAAATTTCACACACTCAAATCGCCACCAGTATGGTGAATAACCCCTGAAATTACCTCCATATCTTCTGAATCGGACACGGAGTCTAGCCCAACGACCTGAAGTCCATCGAATTCAGACCCAAACTCTACTTCTTCATCGTTTGGCAAAACCCTAGCATCAGAATTGCCGTGAACATTGGGATGATCCATACTGTCGGCATTTCGGGTGTTGAACAAATCGGTCACAAGGTCCATTTGGTCTTCACTGCCATACAAGAAGGAACCAGAATTTGCAATCAAATCAGAGCGGCCGGACTCCAAATCAACAGATTCGGGTCGCGAGTCAAAATCATCAACTGAGGGAATAAAGAAGGTGGGATTAGAAGGAGAAAAGGAATCTGTGGGGTCCTCCTGTTCAACCTCTTCCTCGCTGTAATTGTTTGTATGAATATGGAAACTCTGAAGGCTAGAATTTTCCGCCATTGAATTGGAAAACAAGTAAAAAAAAGGGGAGATTATGTTTGTTTGTTCGTATAAACAAGTCAGTTACGGGATATTTGCTGTCTTTCTGTAATCTTCTATTAAATTATCTTTTTGCCGTCTTTTTCAGGAGAAACTGACAAAATTGGTCCCTTGCTTTGTATAGTAGGTTCAAAATAGTCCTCAAGTATCACCTGCCTGATTTTGATCTATTTAATTTTGATAGAAGTAATCACTTTTAATCTCTATTAAATAGTTATCAAACTATAAATATTAAAATTAACTGAAACTCTTAAAATAAAGAAGCTTTTCTATAAAACAAATATGTAAGAAAAGAAAAAATTAGAGTGAGTTTTGGTGATTTTTGAGTGTTGAGTCAATAAGATATGGTGAATATGCCTACTAATAATGTTATTTAGCTGATTATATAAGCTCATACAAAAAAGACTTCTAAATTTGAAAAAAAAAAATAGAGTGTTGGTGATTTTTCTTTTTAAAGGGAATCTGCAGATTTGATTTCCTTTCCCATGTCACTAGTAAGAATATATTTCCTATAGCAAGAAAAGAGCGAGCAGACTTCCACCCGATCAGATAGGAAAAGGTTTTCCAGGGAACTAATAATAGAGGTTGCTCCTGTGGTAAAAACACTTCTATTTCCTTTATTTCCAACCTCGAGGTTTGGCATTTCTAGTCGCCCAGGACAGAGTGAGAAAGATGCAGTTTTTGTCCTTGAAAATGTATATCAAGAACTTTTTGTTCAAATGATCATGGATATATACCTAAGATCATAAGATGACTTTCTCTTTTCAGTCTAAAAGTTAATAATGAGGTTGCAATAGTTCAACAACAAACACATCATGATGAATTAAAATTTTATAAACTGTTATAATTGGAAATTTGATACCCTATCATCTTACTTATCGATATCATAAGTGGTATAAGAGCTAATATATGAGTGCGACTCATTGAGATGGGGGCAAGTAAATGTGGATCTTTCTCCGTCAACCGATGCTACAACATTAAAAAATAGCTAAGAGTGCCAGCATAAACTGGCCCAGGAAGATCTGAATAAACGAAGTATCTTTTAATGTTTGATTAAGTTTAATCTCCAGATAAGGGTATGGTAATGTTTAATAGCTGCTAATGTGTGCCTGAGAATTTGAAGATGCAAATCATTTATTTAGTTTTGCGTCTTGTGACATGGTCATCAAATATGCTCCTTTATATACATCAAGATATTAATAGTGCCCATACCATTAAAGGAAACTTATATGAGCTGGTAAGGAAGGATTCTTGATAAGCAGCACCTAAAGGGTTGGACCATGATTCCAGCTTGCATTTTCATGAATCGTTCGGAGATCATACAGAGACAAACAACAGATGCTTCAATCCAAGGTTTTAACTTTTAACAGCAATATATAAAATAGAAATGCCTATATCTGTTAGCTTGAATTGATATATATACACAATATAGATAGTTTACATGAATTGTTTAGCTCCACGCATTAAGTATAGGGAGCTCATGTATTTTGTATCTACTATGTAGAGCTAGCACCCTCTAGGTGCTAAATTTGCCAATGCAATGAAATTCTTTTACTTGTCAAACGAAAGCAGAAAGTAAATAACTTTAGAAGTTCTGATAAGAATGTAAATATATATGTTAAATGCATGTGATTACAGAATGCGGCAAGTTACAAATCCAGAAAATAGATAATTATGTGAATATTGCTAAAAAGGTAAGCAATAACATACAGGTTCAAGATCTTTAGTACAACGAGATATAATAAAAATATTAGCACACACTAAGGTCAACATTCTGAAAAGTTTCTCACCATATTACTAAATTAATGATTTGGCAGCCAATTTTTCATGTTGGAGAAGAAAGATCTCCTAATTCTATGGACCATGGAGTACACCCTTCACCACCATCACATTGAGAAAACAAAATCAACTCTAACTTTCTACAACTTTAACCAATTTCCAAAATAGTACTAACTATAACCTTTAAATATACTGAGGTTTAGAATTTTCACCATTTTTTAATGGTAATCCAACTAGCTGTCCATGTGATACCCACAGACAAAATTTACATATATCATACCATACCTAAAAGGTAAGGACAAAGGAAACATAGATAAAAGGTTTTCAACATGCTCAGCTAAAATAAGATTGATACAGTCCAGGAGTCTGTCAACAGAACATAAATTACAATGTCAAAGCACAGGCTTAAAATTGTATCTAACCTGAAAATCATTCACAAGCATGGGACCAACACTCCTTCCATTATCCCTCTCATAATCAGCATCATCCGTGGGCAACTCATAGCGACAAACAGGACATGTATTATGGATATTTAGCCAAGGCACAACACAATCACAATGGTAATAGTGAGAACAAGGCAACCTAGTCACCCTCTCCCTCAACAGAATTTCATCTTTGCAAACTGCACAAGCTACATTACTTCCTTTCAAATCCTCATCATTCACGGCAACCAAAGGAAGATTTTCCAGTACAGATTTAGCTGCTGGCGGACTACCCTTTATGCCCTCTTCACTCCCAACAAAATGAACTGTATCAAACACACCATCATCTTGAATTATACCAGCATTGCGAAATTCAATACTCCTTTCTAGATTATTAACCGCCAAAAGCCATTCTAAATTCCTCATGTGCTCCTCTTCTCCATCTTCACTCAAATCCGAATTTCCTTCTTCAGAAGAGAAATCAGAAGAAACTGAAATTTCTTCCATTCTACCAATCACATAACTCATATTGTCCCCTCCCCCTTCAACCCTCTCAACTTCTTCCCACTCGAAATCCTCATTCAAATCCCCCTCATTGGCAACCCGAGAAAAGCTCCATAAATCCGGCACACTATGGTGAATAACCTCCGAAATTACCTCCATATCTTCTGAATCGGACTCGGAGTCTAGCGCAACGACCCGAAGCCCATCGAACTCAGACCCAAACTCTACTTCTTCACCGTTTGGCAAAACCCTAGCATTGGAATTGCTGTGAACAACATCGGGATGATCCATAACGTCGTCATTTCCGGTGACGAACAAATCGGTTACAAGGTCCATTTGGTCTTCATTTACATGGAAGAAGGAACTAGGGTTTTCGATCAAACCGGAGCGGTCGGGCTCCGAATCAACGGATTCGGGTCCCGGCTCAAAAACATCAAATGAGGGAATAAAGAAGGTGGGATTAGAAGGAGAAAAGGACTCTGGGGGGTTCTCCTGTTCGACCTCTTCCTCTCTGTAATTGTTTGTGTGAATATGGAAACTGTGAAGGCTAGAATTTTCCGCCATTGAATTGGAAAACTGGTCCCTTACCTCAAAATAGTCCTCAAGTATCACCTGGGTAATTTTGATAAAAGTAATCACTTCTATTTAATCTCTATTAAATACTAGGTAGAGATAGTTGGGAAAAAAAAATCGACTACACACACATACTATCAAATATATTCAATAATTCCCTTATTTGATGGAACCGATGACAAAATCAAGTGGTGTACTTTGTAAAAAGAAGAAGTTTAAATTGTGTTAAATTACATATCAGATTCATTGAAAAATTATGTTGAATATCATGAGGATAAAAGTGCAGTTATAGTGCAAAAATCAAACTAAAATACATACGATAGAAACAACAAACATCGAACTACAAAGAGAAAAATAAGTAACTCACGATTATATAGAAGTATAGAAAAGCAACACACTCACCCGTAAAAATTTGTGCATAAGCCGAACTCTCGAAGATGTGCAAAAGAGATGACAATAGAAGAAGAAGTAAAAGTAGGCGAACCACCGACGAGAAGGTGTCAAAACAATCTTAACGTGTTTATTTAATCGCAGGACACGTATAACTAAGTAGATTGAATGAATTTGTAACAACAATTAGAAAAGTTATCAATCTTTGATTATTAATATTTTTAAAATTAATATATTTTAAAAATTAAAAGTATGAAATTTTCGATGAACACCAGAAAATGTATTTTTAATAAAAAGGTTAGTATGATAAATATTAGGTATATTAAAAGAAAAGAAAAATATAATGCTATAACCTTATTCGATAATGAATTCTAATTTAGTTTAAAAATTAGAATGCTAACAACATTATGCTAATGAAAAAACAAACTACAGTAAATAAAAAAATAAGTAATATAAAAAATATATGAAATCACACGAAGAAGTAAAAATTGAGAATGAGAAAAAAATAAAATATAAATAATAAAAGAATATTTTTGTGGAAATATTAGTATGATAAAAATAAAAATAATAAAAATAAAAAATAAATTAAAAATAAAAAAAAAGGAAGAAAAGAATTTTAAAAAATTTCATGTAATTTCACCAATTTCTTACCCTAAATTAAAAATCAAAGAGTGTAATTACACATATTCATTTATACTCAAAATCTATCTTGTCAAGTAATTATTTGTCTAACAAAAAGGTCAGAAAGTATAGTTACATTCAATTATATAATGACTTTTCAAAACATGTTCTAAAAAATTAAAGAATTTTTTAAAAAACAAATACGTCATAAAAGAAAATTAGAGTGAGTTTTGGTGATTTTGAGTGTTGAATAAATATAGTTATGGTGAATTTTCCTCTAATAATGTTATTTAGTTGATTATATAAGCTCGTATAGAAAAAACTTCTAAATTTGAGATTAAAAAAAAAGAGTGAGTATTGGTGAAACTCTCTTTTCTTTCTAATCATCAACCAATCAATCAATTAAATTTGAGATTGAGTAACAATGACAGTATAAGGGGGAAACTCTCCTCCTTCTAACCAAGGGAATTAAAATGAACTTATTTAATTTTTATTTTTCATCGTGTTTAAAAATATATAAAAATTGAATCAATTAATAAATTAAATTAAAATATTTTATTTTATTTATTGAGTTATCAAGTTTTTAATGATTTTATAAAAAGAATTTATTAAATTATTGATTCACTTTTAATTTTTTAATATTAATTTATAAGAGTGTGTAAAAATTAAACCAACTAATAAATCAAACTGATAAAAATGTTATTAGTTTATTGTTATTGGATTATTGAGTTATTAGGTTATCGAATTTTTAATAATTTTGAGAAAAAAGATTATTGAATTATTGGTTCGATATTAATTTTTACTATTGAGTTATTGGGTAAACTGATAACCTAATAAAATTATAATAATTTACTATTTTAAACCTTCGTAAATATTAAATATTAGTAATTTAATAGTAATAGGATACTATAATAATGCTTTATATATTTTAATCTTTTTAAGTAATTTGTTGTTTACTTTAGTATTTTAGTTTGTAATTAACTAATTATAGCTTTTGCAAGTTTGTAAACATAGTTTTCGTATTCTATCTGCTTTTTTATTAATGCAAATTTTTATTATCATTCTTATCGGGGAAACAGAAAATCGATCTGTTAAGGACATAAAATTGATAAATTGAAATCGATAAATTTTTTTTTGTTAATTTCTTATTGATTTAGAATATTTAAAAATCGAAAAAATATAAGCAAAATCAATAATATATAAAATCGAACCCGACTGATGCACACCTTTATTAATTTATTGATTAAATTAATAACCTATTAAAACCGTAGTAATTTTATACTTTATCTTTATATAAATATTAATACACCTACCTTACTAATATTTATCTTATGAATATTTTTTTAATTGAAAAAATCAAAATCAAACTACTAAGAGCTGATAATTAAAAAAATATTTTATTAATTAAATATATAAAATCAACTCAAATCAAGCACCGACAATCACCGACACTGTTAATCATCTTTCAATTCAGACTACATCTTATTTAAAGGTTACCTTTAAATTTCAACCACTAATCTTAGATTGGTATAAAATGATCTTTGTCATAATATTTGTGAAAACTATGTATAACATTTCCTCATTTAAATAAGTTAGGGAATCCTCGAAAGATTGTTGATTTTAAATATTGTCCATATATGATTTATACAAAATTTGATCAGTCATTCATTATATTATTTTTTATGTTTTTAATATTTTTTTTATCTCAATAAATTCTTTAATAACATATTTTAATCATATTTTTTAACAACAACAACTTCAATAATATTCTACAAGTGGGATTTGATTTAATTATATTTTTTATTATTTAAAAAAACAGTGAATTATTAATTCAATTATAAAATGCTACAATTATTATTCAAACATGGCTGCTTTTAAAACCGGTTAAAAAAAACAAAATAAATTCACATGATCAAAGCGAGAAGAGTACTTGTAAGAATTAACATGAATATTTTTTTTAATTTAAGAATAAATTAAAGAGTCAATTTAGTGAATCACAATTAACCAATAAAGTAAATCGCCTTGATTCCTTGCTAATCTGGTTAGTGTTCCCATTTTTTATTACCACGTGTCGCAACCTCATCCCTACACTTATATGTTCTTAATAAAACTTAGAATAATAATTTGCTTATCACGTGATAAATTTAAAAATAATACACCTACCATGGCCAACTCTGATTTTTCTTTCTTTTTTGCTTTTGAATTGTCATTGTTGATTTCTATTTTGTTTTCGTTTTCTCTTTTTCTTTTATAAGAAAAAACAAAATAGTGTATTTAATTGGATGTTTGAGCCAGTTACCTGAACTAGGAATCATCAATTCCTATAATTTTTTATAGTTATTTATTATTAATATTCAACTCCTAAATTCGTCTATATCTATCTTTATCCTTTGAAATAAAATAATAGTACATATTTTATAATATTAAATCATTACAGTACTATTTATTATTATGATCATTAACGTATAAATAAAGATTACATATTTAATTTCAACATTTGATTAAGTTAGATAAGAAAAAATAAAATTGTTACATTTTTA
>JAOTQJ010000049.1:24420053-24456622 GCA_025642045.1 Solanum sejunctum | reverse complement strand
GTATAAATAAAGATTACATATTTAATTTCAACATTTGATTAAGTTAGATAAGAAAAAATAAAATTGTTACATTTTTAGATTTTTAAAAGAAAATTATAAGTGAAGAATAAATTAAAACGAAGCCTGTTCTGAAGTTTCATATCTAGTCTCCCTTTATAAAAGTACTACTACTTCCATTCCAAAATATATAAATTGTTAGAATATTGTCCATTCTTTTTAAGAAAGTTACGACATTAATTAGATATTACTTTATCCTTTTAAACATTTTTTTTCTTGAAAATAACTGACAAGGACACACGCTTTCTCTTTTATCTCTTTCAAGATAAGAATTAGCAGAGGCCGATTTTTGTGTAGTATTTTTCTTTTGACGAGTCTTAGTCAATGAAACTGTACATACATACATACGTATAATTACAAATATTTCAATCGATTCTTTGCGTGAAGGCTTTCTTTCTCCTTCTTTTCTGTTTCTTAAATTAATAAAATACAAACCCCATTAAGGTTTTGCCCCAATTAAATTTTTTGGGTTCTTGATTTGCTGTTCAAATTTTGAATCACCGTTGCAGAATAGATTAAATCTTGAAGTCTCCTGCTTTTCGATTTTCAATTCATTTCAGGTATGGTATTTTAGTAATCTGTACACTTTAAAGAAGATTGAGTAGATTCTATTCATGGGAATTGTTGTTTCATAATGTATATTGCTTACTTCCTTGTTTGCTTCTTTTTAGGGAATAAAGATTTGGAGGTAAATTATTGATTGCCACTTTGGGGGTAAATTGCTGTTAAAGGGGTTTAGTTTTGGGTTCTTTAACTTGTGTAAATAATTGGATTTTGTCCTAAATAGTTTGTTTCACTGGTTTAATTAATTGTTTAAGAATGTTAGAAATCTCATGGATGGGTAAGGTAGTTTATGGAAATTGTATTCCCTTTTTCACATGGTTTGGAGGTGCTTTATTTAAGTCAATAATCAATCTCTACGAGGTAGAGTAAGCTATGCGAATACTCCATGCTTCTAATCAATAATGCAATTAAAAAGTTCTCCAGACTCCATTTGTGGGATTATGCTGAATATGGTGTTTTTGTTCGGTAGCTTGTGGATTTACTATTTATGAGGTTATAGAACATATAGACTGATCCTGTTTATTGTTATGTGCAGAATTTTTTTTCTAAAGGATCCATTAAGCGTAAGCTGGTCCCATATATTTGGTAAAATTTCCATTTTTTAACCCTTTGGAGCTCAAGGATTCAAACATGACAATTGGAAGCATTAAACCAGTAAAAGAGAAGAAATCAAGAAAGAGCAAACAACCAGTAGTAGATGACCAATCACCATTATTGCCTACTAAGAATCAGGAAGATAGCGGATTCGATGAGTTCAATGGGGCTTCCTTTAGTGGGGCTGTATTTAATTTGTCGACCACCATTATTGGTGCTGGAATCATGGCCTTACCTGCAACTATGAAGATTTTGGGACTCATTCCTGGGATTATTATGATCATCTTGATGGCTTTCCTCACAGAAACTTCAATTGAGTTGTTAATCAGGTTTAGTAGGACTTCAAAATCAGTTTCTTATGGAGGTCTTATGGGCGATGCTTTTGGAATATATGGGAAGATGTTGCTTCAAATATGTATACTTGTTAATAATATTGGTGTTCTTGTTGTATACATGATTATCATAGGTAGGTATGAGTTAATTGATTACCAGTCCTTTAAAGTCTTAGCTTCATGTGCACCAAGTTTACTACTACTTTTTTGATCCACCTTTAATTCCATGATGATTGTGATATTCACTCTTTATATTCTCCTTTTAAAGGTGACGTTCTTTCTGGAACAACTTCAAGTGGAACCCATCATGCTGGTGTCCTGGAAGGTTGGTTCGGAGTTCATTGGTGGAATGGGCGATTCTTTGTTCTTCTTGTGACCACCCTTGGTGTATTTGCACCATTAGCTTGCTTAAAGCGTATAGGTAAGTTCTTTCTGTAGATACTCAGTTTTTTGGGATATTACTAGTTTATCCAATCCTTTCATACTATTATTATAACCCAAATATGAATGTCAATCAAGTAGGTCTGTATAGAACTCGGTTGCCATTTGGTAAGCAGCTCAATTGATTTTTTTCACGACTCTTCAGAAATACATTGCAGTTGCTACATCCTTTTTCCTCTAGAAAGTATTCTGTGGAAAGCAGCAAAAAACTTGACATTAACGGTACTATTTCTCTGGATTACATGTGCAATGTAGTGACATGAAGTTCCTCAATATGTTTTTGCAGATTCATTGAGATATACATCTGCATTATCAGTCGCCCTGGCTGTTGTATTTTTGGTCGTGACTGTGGGAATCACCATATTCAAGCTGATAAATGGATCAATTCTTATGCCCAGATTGCTTCCCAATTTTTATGATCTGGCATCATTCCTCAAGCTCTTCACTGTTGTTCCTGTACTGGTCACTGCATACATCTGTCATTATAATGGTAATGGCGTAATTATAATTTTATCTGGATATTGCTGTTTTGTGTTATTGCCAATATTTTACAAAGGGAGGTATACATAGTTTCGACCAAATTTATTGGTAAAAAAAATCTATGTTATGCTGTCTGTATTAGTTGCTTCTCATTATTCTTAGGTACATACTTCTTTTTTGAGAGGTCAAGTATTATTGATGTCAAAACCAGTACATCATTAATCTTAGGTGCATACAATTTCCTATATTTTTTGTATTCTTATGCTTTCAGACTTTCAAGTAGGAGTCGTCTTTCATATAATCATATAAATTCTTTTATATATCTTGGATTGATGCAAATAGTTTTATTATACTGAAAGTACTATTAATACAACATTTCTGGTTGTTTGGTGGTGCATTAATTGATGATTACTGTTTGTGTTAGACAAATATATCACATTTCAAGATCACTACTGCTATCATTATGACTTTATTTTTCTACTATTTTGTAAGTTCCATCTCTTGATTTGATCTGTTTATGGATGATAGAGAAACCCCCAGGAGTTCCTGCTGTCTTTAAATGATCCTAGTTATAAGTATTTTGGCCCCAGTGGAATTCGTTCAACTGTATACTCCACTTCATATATTATATATGGTTGGCGTATAAAATATCCTATGTGAAAGTTTCTTCCATGATGCGCATTCTTGTCAAATTGGATTTTGTAGTTGTAAATGGAAAGTTAACTTACATCCATCTTGCAACAATATTAGACTAAAAAAGTGTACTCTTGCAGTTCACTCCATAGAAAATGAACTTGAAGAGCGCAGGCAGATCAGAGCAGTTGTGCAAAGTGCGCTAGCTCTTTGCTCGAGCGTGTATGTGTTGACAAGCATTTTTGGATTTCTCCTATTTGGTGATGCAACTCTTGATGATGTGCTTGCCAACTTCGATGCTGATCTTGGAATTCCATTTGGCTCATTGCTTAATGATGTTGTGCGCGTCAGCTATGCTGCCCACCTGATGCTTGTCTTTCCCATTGTTTTCTATCCACTGCGGCTTAACTTGGATGGCCTTGTATTTCCTTCTGCAAGGCCTCTAACCCTGGACAATTCGAGGTTTGCTTTGATCACCGTTAGCCTCATTGCCATCATATTTTTGGGGGCAAATTTCATCCCAAGCATCTGGGATGCTTTCCAATTCACTGGCGCAACTGCTGCTGTTTGCATAGGGTTCATATTTCCTTCTGCTGTTACTCTCAGGTAAACACATTTCTGTTGCACAATTTATTCCAAGTGTTACTCGACTGATGCTTGGCCAATCCCAAATTTGGGGATTATAGCTTGCTATATATATCGTCTGCAAAGTAACCAGCACCCCCACCTCCCTACCCGACCTGCGCCAACATAAAAGGAACAAGATAGTAGTAAGAAATAAATGCAGCTTACTACTGCATTGTTTGTGGGAATGAAATTGCTGAACAGCTTTGTTGGCATATCTAATAGGGCTGCATTTGGTGGCCTTAGTAAAATTTGGTGTGAGCATATTTGGTCTGCAAGAAAGTGAATAAGCTGATGTCATCTTAGTGTGGATTCTGTTCAGTTTCTATTTGTGAATTGAGAGATGTCTGGAGATATTTTCTCCTACTTATGTTCACCTCTCCTTTTAAAAATTTGGACATTTGAAACTGACACACAGTTATCTAACTTCTGTATGGTAGAGGAGTAGAAATACACACAGTTCACCAATGGTGAAAGGCTGCTAATATTGTGCTTCTCGGGAAGTAGTAGAAATACATCATATCTGAGAATTCTATGCTAGTAAAGATGGAGGTGCTTGGATATCTCATGGTTAAATACAATTAAAAGATGACCGTAAATTGATCACAATTTGCTTTTGTTAGTGATACCAGATTTTCCCTTATCCTTTTCCCCCTCAAATTTCCTTCTAGATCCACTGGGCTGTATCTAGTAAGCCCTTCATCATTCAATACCTTATGAATTGATATTTGTGCTTTCGACTTTCCTATTGGAATGGTAGATACAAGAGCAATCTGTCTAACAATTAGATAGAATTTACCTAGTGCGCTGTTTGAATGTTTTGCCCTGACAAAACCTGAACTTTAAGGATTATGAAGATTAGATATATTTTTAGCCTATAATTGAAATTTATCTTCTTCTCCCTGCTTTCAAACTCCACCATCCTTCCCCCAGGGTGTATGGCGAAATCAGATGAGCATTTATAGAATTGGTTGTATTTTGTTGCAGGGATCGGTACGGCATAGCAACTAAGAGGGACAAGATCTTGTGTATTTTTATGATTGTCCTTGCCGTCTTTTCAAACCTGGTGGCCATATATAGCGATGCCTATGCCTTGATTAAAAAGAACTCATCACCACGTGAGTGATTCCTCATGTACCTGTACAACGGGTGGAATTGGAAGTGTCAGTTGTACTCATGGTGAAGGCAGGATGATACTGGTCCAGCTGCTGGAGTCGAGTTCTAATAAGTTTATAAATACTGCAAAATATCAAAATTTGAGTAGCTTTGCTCAACATGTGTCAAGACATGGCTACAGCCTACAGTCTTGTACAGTGTCCAAGGGAGTTAAGTCTGTCTTACTAGATTATGTATAAACTGCAAGTTCAGCTTGGATTGGTTTCAGTTCTTTGTCTGTTGATTTTGTGTGTATTTGTTTCCCTTGGTTTTTTTTTCTTTCACATGCTGGTCGTCTTTTCCCTTTGTAAATCTCCAGGTCCAGACGTTCTTTTAAGTTGGCTGGTACTTGGTGTCCAATTTAATTGTTTGTTTCATTTTCTTTGCTGTCAATGTTTTTGTTCATAGGAGAGTCTTTGTGGTTAAAGAAGCTTAGTGACAGTCTGTAAAACTCTCCTTTAATATAAATTGCTTTCATGTAGCAATGGTAATTACACATCCGTGGATGGTTTCATCCTCTTGTATTTTTTTCCCCCATCAAGCAAACAAATTTTAGCTTCTGAAGATCAACTTTGGAAGAAATTCAAGTGAAGCATGAACTATTATTTGATTGATTAGATGCTGCAACAAAGCTAGCTTTGGTACACATTCTGAATACAGGGATAAACCAACCCTACATAATGAAATAGGGACTGCACCTATTTACAGAACCCAGCTTGTGGATATTCAAACTTCGTCCTAATAATATGATCTGCAAAATAGATTTCTATGAATTCCCAGTACTAGTTACAAATGGAACCAATCTTCTGTAATCTCTCCTCCTCCCAAGTGCACAACTATCAAGCACTCTCCCCAGCATCAGCCTTGTGTTTTGCAGCGCCAATTCTTTGGCTGATAGACCTGATTCAGATGCACTAGGTTGGGCTACTGGTGAGGAGCCAGCTCCAAGTCCGAGCATTGCAAACTGCAATGGCCCACTCCGAGCCTTAAATGAGGCCTGAGGTGCAAGAATCTTCTCTTCAGTGCCAGCAAGTCCATTCTCAAATTGTCCTGACTCATGCGGATGTGATCCAGGTAAGCTACAGCTCTGCAAGAGGGCTTCTAACACACTGAGTGCCTCCCAGCACAAAGTGCTCTCTACCAACTGAGATACAATCGCATACATATGTGGACTTTGAGCAGCATCCATTGGAGTATGCTGAAGCAATGCCTTCAGCATAAGAAGTATGACACGCTGATATTCAACTGGCCCTTTCTCAAGAAGACGTAGGAGGTGCCCAAATGCTAGAGCTGAGTGCTTGGGGAACCATTCATTGCATAGTAATGGTGAAACACAGGCTAGAAGGTGTTCTATACTTTTGATCTCACCACGGGAGTAAGCCATGAACACAGTAGCCAATTCATCTACTGATTTTGCTCGACACCAGAAAGCTATATTGGTTGCAACAGAGCAAGCCTTTTGATGCTGGTGATGGAATGGTGAAGCAGGACCAACCACCGCATCCTGGTTAAGCTGTAAGCAAAGCCAGGGAAGTAAGCCTGTTATGTGCATTAGTAGACGTGTTTCTGTATCACCAAAGATTGAATCACATGAAGGCACAGTGATCCTTGATAGAACTTCAATGGCGACACCATGACTGACTGTTGACATAAGGCCTTTAAGAACCAGTGGTTGCACTCCTTCAAAGACTGGCACCTTACCATTGGAGGGTGATGGCTCACTAGCCTTTCGTGATTCCAGACGCTGGAAGTCAGAACTGTCACCAACAGTCGAATCAAGCTCATCTCTGGGCATGCTTGAAAGAAGCACATTCTCAGTTGTTCTGTCTCGGAATGATAAGCGATCAATTACACGACAAATCAGCTCTAGCACCTGACAATACACATGAATGAAGTCTGTATGCATCATGGCAACACAACCCCAGAAAAGCTGGGGATATAATATCACCTTTTCTGGCTCCATATTCTCCACCATCACCTGTAATGTCAACAAGATCTCCATAACAAAGCCTAGAACAGCTGGTACTGGGTTACTCAAGCATCTGTGAAGGCAACGTAGCAAGGATACACAAGCATCATTAGTTACACGAGGCCGCAGTGCACGGTATATCTGGTGTGAGCGGCAGGCCAGGTGTCTTGATGTACATTCCATAGCCCATTTAAGTGCCTCTGCTCCCCAAGTTTCCCGAAGATCTCCTTGGAAAAAGATAGCATCCACCATGCTCTGTACTAAAGCAGATAAGAGGGCTGCACTTGGCAGATCTGTTCTGATGACTGTAGTGTCTTCGTTTTCCCACATCATACTACCTCGCTTAGATTGAACATACTTTATCAAGCTCACTACTTGCAGCTTGTTCTCTCCATCACTATTTTCAACGTCATACAATTCCAAGTGACGCCCAGCAAGGGAATACAACAGATTAACAAGAAGGTGCTGACAGTGCTCCAAGACAATATCCTCTGAACTATCCATGGAGACAAAAGTGACATGAAAGAGCAAAGGTAAATGCTCCCGGAAGTCTTCATCATTCTCATAGGCGATTTCAGCAAGTAAAATCAACGCTATATCCGCATGAGTGAGTAAGTGCTGTTGATGACCTTGCAATGCTGATTGAAGTTCTTTTGCATTAACAGCATGTGCTCCAGCAGCCAAGTGCAACCCTTCTTCCCCAGAATTTGGAGTATCAATGTGATAATCTCCACTGTCTCGAGAGACATGACGACTTCGCAGGCTTCCTGTTGAACTCCGTACTCCCATTAATGGCCCTGACATGTTCACCAGTGATGGAAGAAGTTGGCCAGACCGGCCAGCAGTTAAAGGAACAATATTCAACTCAGGAGGCATAGGACTCAAGGGGCCCGAGGCACTTCTGCCTCCAACAGCTGCGGTTCTCCAGCTCAAGCTCCCACTTGTGTTTCTTAGAGGACCATCAAGAGATCCACGAACTAATAAAGGTGACATGTGAGGTTGGCTGTCTACGATCGATGAAACTTGAGACACAGACGGCCCTTGAGAGAATTCCAATACAGAGTTTCCATTACCATCTCCTCTGTTTGCACTAGGCCTCAGAGGCTCTATGTTATCTTCAAGCATACGCTGAGCCAGTTGATAAACCAGGTGATCAATAGTACGTTGGGGGCAGATACGAGCCAAGTATAAACCAACCCTTTTAGCAACAGAGAAATATGTAGCAAATGCACCACTTATTTCTGCTGATGCATTTGAATCACAATCTTCAATCCCTTTTGCAATCAAAAAATCTAAAACTGGACTTATGTTCCTGGGTTTGCTAGCAATTGTGCTCCATAGCTTCTCAATTTCATCAGGAAACTGATCACCATGTCTCCATGTCACATAATACAGACTTTTCAATAATCTCTCACTCCATCCAGAGTCCTTGAGTTTCCAGAAATTGAGATTCTCAATCCATGGAGCCATGCAGGTGAGGACTTGATGCTGTGCAATTATATCAACAGCATCAAGCTGCCTCTGCATAATTTCTTCACAAAGCAACTGACTCAGTTCAGGATGATCTTTAGCAAGTTTGCAAGAGAGTTTGTATTGGAACTGTTGATACGAGTCTGGAAGGTTCCCAACTACAGCAGCTCTGTAGCTTCCTGACCCCTCCATCCCATCATCAGCCCATTCACGGACAGAAAGCGTCTCAAGCATTTGAAGGGCATCATCACGAATCTGTCTGGAAGGATCCACCACCTTATAGAGGATCAGACTTAAGAGTCTCTGTATTTCACATTTTGGAATCTCCTGACGCATATAGACTTCAGCTAGCACACTGAAATAGCCATCTGCAATTGCAGCATCGGAGTAGTAGCACTGTGCCAAATAAAGACTTAATAAGTATTTCAAAGGTAGAAAAACATATATGTGAAACACCTGCCTAGGTCAAGAAAAGTGATATAACTTGCTCCATATCAAAAAAATCAAAGTAGAGGATCTGAATTTCCAGACATATTTATTGATACGAAATAGAAAAATAACAAAATGATATAAGAATGCCACTGCTGCACCAACTAAGCAGAAGGAACAACAGAGGCAACTCACTTTCCAATTGAAAATGCGTAACAGACTAAATACTTGCAAAATGGTTTACCTCCTGAAATCAACAGGCATTATATAGCAGGTAAAATCACTGTATTACACACCCTCACCCAAAAAATTGACAAGTCACATAAATTTCATTTTTTAGAAGGTTCATATGATTACCTTCTCAAAAAAATAAAAAGAGCTTAATATGACTACGGCATGCGGCTTAAGAAAAAATGTTGTGTACAATAATGAGTAAATTACACCATGAACTTCCTATAAGCAGTAGAAAAAAGAAGCACCTGATCAATGCAAGCAGGAAACAGGTCCAAGTTTGTTATAAGAAGATTTCTTAAAGCTAATTTTGCGAGTGAAACTCGAAGATGACCTCCTTTGTGCCTATCACGACCAGTTGTTCCTCTGCCACCTTCACCAGCGTACTTTGAATAAGATGGAGTTCTTGGATCAGCGGGTGAATAACCAAAGGGCGCCCTTGGTGCAGGCTCAATGAATAGGCTGTTTATCCAAGATATTACACGGCCACTCATTTTTCTGGCATTGTCATCAAAGCAGGGTCCATATAACAGTGAAGCCATTGCATTCATGGAAGCCCATTGGATGGCTTCTACCTGTTCATTCAGTTCTTTATCAAATGTGAGTTTGTCTATAGAATCTTTTGATCGGGAGTGCTGAGTAGACTTGTACCGCTCTACTTCACGTCGATAATCATTAACACCATCCTGACTCCATGTATTGCCAGTATCATCACTCCAGGAGAGCAGAAGGTCAAAAAGCCGCTTCCGAGTTCTAATATCAAATTTCTCTGATTTTGACTCAACAAATTCAGGGGCCAGAGATCTCAGTACAGAAGCAAGTGCATAACGGAGTGGTTGCATCTCCTGGAAATTCTCGGCAGACGCTGTTAATATCTGTCTGGTTGTTTCTTCTATGAACTTCAAATAATGTAGCCGGAAAACAGGCTTCCTACTAAGCATCCCAGGCCAGATGCTTTCAGAAACTGTACGGTATATATTTGCAATGTGGACACGAAGCTCTTCTCGACGGGACCTTTGGCTCTGCAATGAAACGATTGGAGTTCTACTAAAAAGATCCAAAACACAGAATCTATACTCACAATGACACAGACAATAGACAATTAAACAACTTTGGCATGGGGATCTCAAAGGACTATATAGCTGCAGTTTCAGCAAGTTCCATACCAGTCATTTAACAATAACAACATACCAGTGAAATACTACAAAGTAAGGTTTGGGAAGGGTAATGTGTACATAGATAGACCTTACCACTACCTAATGGAGATGGAAAGGTGGTTTCCAAAAGACCCTCGGCTCGAATGTATCCACCCCAAGTAAAAGAAGAAAAAATAATAATAGAATAACAACTAAAACGAAGAGCAATGTCAATTCTACAAGAAAAAACAAAAAGTAGCAAAATAATTGAAGAGCAATAACAAGACAACCATAATAGCATGTGCACGACTAATCCTATGGCGAAACTAAACCCGCCAAGGCCATGCAACATTCTACCTCACTAACCTTCTACCATAATACGCGACCTCCACTTCTTTCTAAGGTCATATTTTTGGTGATATGAAGTTATGCCATATCCCATCTAATCATCTCTCCCAAATACTTTTTTGGTCTATCCCTACCCCTCTGCGTAACCCCTAAACCCAACCTACCTTAGTCTCGCTTCTCTCATCTTGTTTGCCATAGAGGCCACTCCCACCTTCTCCCGAATAACCTCATTCCTTATCTTGTCGCTCCTAGTATGTCCATACATACATCTCAATGTCATCATCTTTGCTACATGCATCATCTGAATCTTAGTAATTTTTAATAAATTAGAGAGCACCTAGTGTGGGAGAACACACAAATTTTCAAATGTTTTGAATAAAATGAGTCCAAATAGAGCAAAATGAATATGCTGACCCCAGTTAGCTTAGGATTGAGGTGTAACTATTTTAATTTTCTTTAGGAGTAATTATTTTTAGTTTTCTTTTCAGGTACTCTTTTGTTCCTAAATTTCATCTCCTTGCTTTTTTTGAAATTAGTAACGTGTAATTTCATCTCCCTGCTTACTACTTCAGGTTTGTCTACTAACACTTAATGTCAGGTCGGCTTCTAACTGTAGTATTAGAACCATAAGGAGTTAATTTTATGTCTTAATACTAGCACATGAGCACATCAAAAAACTCCTAGGTTACTTAGTAATATATAAAATGGACAAAACATCACTCTTTTACTGACGTTACATATAAAGCAAGTGAACACAAAAGGAAAACTACAATGACGAGTTTGAAAATATTACCTTCCATTTTGGTTTCCCTTCTGCCTCCAGAGAGACCTCGTCAATGAAAGATGAAAGCTCACTAAACATGACTTCGCATATTTCAAGATGGGAGTGCCCTAGAGCCATTGTAGCTGCATGCTAAGAAGTAGAAAGAAAGAGCCACTTAGCATAATGCCAACTCAAAGAAGAGTTCTATTTCCATAACCTTTTCAAACATGCATACATACTTTTTGAAGAAAAAAAAATTAACCATAACCAAATAGCACTGCATTTAATGTGCACATGAGGTTTATCAATATGACACTCAAATTTTAAGCAACCCCAAGATATAGCATTTTTAATCCATCAATCCTACAGAAACCCTCCCAGTGATTACCCAATTAAATCTTGGTTTTAACAATCTTTGAAGTTTCAGAACATGAGGTAGTTGTTCTTAAGCAAACCACTACTGGCTACATTAAGAAAATAATTTAGATAGTGGTTTAACAACTTTGAAAACCATCTATACAGTTGGGGCTTGGATGCTTAAGTATCCCTAGTGAAAACCCATAGTTCTTTATCTGAGATGGGTGGTCCAAGTAGGTTTTTTTGAAAAGGGTTTCCAAACGGATAGAAGAGTTATCCCCGAATTTGGTGCCTCTTTGCACGAAGAGACTTCTCTCTTACCCTGTCCAAACGAAGAGCTTCCTCTACCTTGAGTTCTATTGGGATTTGGGCCTCCAGAATCTCTTCTTTACAAGATTAAAAGAAAGAGACAAATGAACCCAAGAAAATCACACTGATGTCATGTTCAGATTTTCCAACATTACATAATCTCCTACTTATTGTTATTCCGACCAATAAATGTAGTAACGTTGATAACATAGGTCCGATAATTCTGCTACCATCAGAATGCCTGTAGGTAGTAGCTACTCACTATATTTGCTTCAGAGCCAGACTTTAGGGATGGAAAGATGAGATGGAAAAGTTCTTTTGTTGCTGCCGAACCACCACCTTCTCTACTATCAGATGGACATGAGCATGCAAACATAGCATACATCAGCCACTGGTCTAGCTTGTTGTCATTGTCCTGTGACTGATGTGCCTTTCCACCCAACTCAGCAGGCGTTATATGAGCAAGCCGCTGAATAACTTCCAATCTGCATGAAGCATCAACATTATATGAAACTTCAAACTTTCTGCACAGAATTACTCAAGTTTGAAAAGTTAAAATAAGGAATTGCATCAATGATTAAGGAATGGAACTTCAAAAATTCAATTGCTTTAACAATGAATAAAATATTCCTATGGAAGACATGCTTCATGGAAGAACTTTGAAATCCATCAAAAAACAAGCAATCCACAGCATGAACATATATCAGGAGAAACTATCACCAAATGGAATGGGCCTTCGTATGTTTTTCCTAGGAGAAAAAAATACTTGTGAGTAATGGTAAATAAAGAATTCCATTTACTACGTTTTTAAGTTTTCTATAAGCTATTTGCAAAATTATAGGTGGACTACCATTACACACAAATAACTCCTCAACAGGGTCATTTTGGCTTCCCCAAGTAGACCAAAGAGTACTCATGAAAAATAAATGACACACTAAAGCAGGAAGCTTGGGACATATCCACATGTTTCAGATGTCTATATTTCCACAGCTTGCTTACTTTGCTTCCTGAACAGAACTTGGACACAGCTCTGATGCATGCTTGACGAGCTCGCTAAGACAGCGGGCCCATCTGTTCTTATCCGGGCTCTCAAAGAGTATAGACTGGAAAGAAACATCAGGAGGTACAGCATCAGACTCTCGCCTCAGATCAAATGGACGCCCCGAATCCCAGTAACAACTCTGAACAATATCATCCTGCAGAAGCAAAGATCCTTAATACATATTTGCTTGGTTTTCTAATAAAAGTAAGTTAATGTCCGGATGCATTATAAGGGAAAGAGAATGCTACCCACCCCATGCTCTTCTAGAACATCAATTATGAAAATTGGTTCAGCTTCATCTTTCAAAATATGATCTGATCGCTCATGCAATGAGAGTTCCCTTATATCATTTCTTAAAGCACGAACACAGCGCAGTAACTCCAGTGCTGTGTGCCGGATCTGACTATCCACTGAACTAAGGAATATAAGACCAACTGCATCTATCTCTGAAGCACGAAATTCAATAGTTTCTTGAGAGTGATGGAAAGAAGATTTCTTGAATCCCTCCATTCTCTGCACACGCTTTGCATCAGAAGCATCGTACTCCACCTTCTCATCAGCTAGACAAGCTCTCCAAAAACGCATGAGCTCCAGAAGGCGCCCCAGAGAAGTCTGAATGAGAAGCGGAAATTCATCTGGAAGGCGTAGAATGAAGTTTGACATCCCTCTCATAACTGAAAAGCGACGATGTGGCAGGTACCTCACGATCCGATTGAGTACCTGTACTGCTTCCTCACGTACACCAGGGTCAATACTGATGCCATGTTGAGGAATTATCTCAGTAATTTTATCACTACGGCCAACTTCTTCAATCAGATATGGTATGCACTTCAGAACTGAGCGGAATAGATATCCCTGAGATTTTTCTTTTGTTACAGCATCTGGCACAACAAAGGAGTTTGGTTATAAAATCACTACTTCACACAACGTAGAGGGACAGTTCAACCTCACAAACCAAAACATATTTCTTAGGGGATGAATGAAATGTAAATGTGGATAGTTTATTGGGTATCAAACCGAATAAGTGTGGATGATGAATCAAGATTTAGTGTTATGATTTTACATCGTAAACCATAAACATAGCACAGAGCAGGTATAAAGTCAAGCAGCAATTAGCAGAGACAAATGAGTGACCGGTGAATGGAAGATTTTCAAGCTATGAATTTGGATATGAATAACCAAAATTTAACATGTCAATCTTGCATCATTAAATGAAATAAGAAGATTGTACATCCACACATACATACCGATAAAGATTAATGCAATTAGATGCAACACCCAGACATACTTCTGTCATTCATACTTCAAGTGGCATACTTTCAATACACAAAACAGATAAAAAGGTATGTACATCCATGGCGGGGCATCTCTTGATGTATGTAGTTAATAGGAGCTGACCAACGACTAACACATTTTTAACAAGAAAATAATTGAGAAAAGCATTTTTAAGGACGTAACAGTCATAAACAAAATAAAGTACAAACTCTGGAATTAAATTCCAGATGTCAGCTAACCCTATCATAAAGATATGCAAGTTAGGTCCGATCAATCTTCAAGAGTATAAGTGCTACTTGTGCCATAGATAATTACCTATAGTGGTCCTTGAAGAAGTAAGAAGAGCTTGGCTATAAGTCCTATGACAAGATCTCAAAATTGACTCGATTGCAGCCTTCACTTTTGGGATGAAATGGCCAATACCACGAACTGTCATATATGCGATAAAGAAAATCATGAGTCCAGATTTCAGAATAGCAAAGCCAAATGAATAACAAAAGCCAATGAGACCGAGTATATTATCATTACCATGGAGAATTTCCAAGCCAACATGCTGACTGGTAGGAGACATGACAATGGCAAGCAAAGCACGAAGACCAATAACTTTCGCTTCACTTGGACTGTCTTGCTTCAGTAACTCCAATATCATATGGTTCATAGCAAAATCAATGTTATGTTCAGCAATAGTCACACAGAATTCGACAAGTTTATCATGTTGTACATCTTGCGTAAGCATGCCTTTTCTGAGAACTGTAAGGAGCTGTGATGTCACACTGTCTAGGTAATCCCATACACGATTTGGAGGCTGGGAATCACCATGAACACTCAAGTAGAATCTCAGTACACGATGTAAGCAGTCTAAGGCCATGAATCGATGATTCTTGTCCTATGAAAAAGGTCAATATTATATGTGTGATGAAAAATCTTCAAGAAGGCAGCCCCAACAAGGTTATACTTTTGTTCTATAACAACAACAACATACCCAATGGGATCCCACAAGTGGAGTCTGGGAAGGGTAAACTGCATGCAGACCTTACCACTACCTCATAGAGATAGAGAGGTTGTTAACAAGGTTATACTTTTGTGCTATAACAACAACATACTTAGTGGGATCCCACAAGTGAGACTATGAAGATTTTAGTTACAGCTTACCTTCAGATGCTTATACAGTTGCTCCATGTGAGGACCAAAGTTGGTGAGAAAAACTTGTGGATCACCAAGACACAGAAGAAGTGTCACTAAAGGATACCCAACCTAGAGTGACAGAATAATACAAATTAGAGAAATTACAAAACAAACTATGAACAGAGAACTAAGTAATTACAACAATGGGAGAGGGGCAATATAGATGCAATGTTAGTATTCAGAGAGGACTCTTCAGTATGTTCTTGTGTTCCTTCTCACATTACGGCCTCTTCACGTATTAAATCAACATGAAGCTCAAGACAAGCTGAGTGGTCATTATCCATTGTAACTTTTTCCTGGCTATTATATACATGTGGTAAGCACTACGCTCCGTCCTCTAGATGACAACTTATACAGTGACCTAGCTGAATGAAGGAAACCAAGTATAGCAAATTTCTGTGATACCGAGCATTCCAGTTTGTTCTTCCCAAAGTACCAGATTATTACAATAGAAGATCCAATACATGTATCCAGTAGGCCCCTTAATTGACATTCTAGACACAAACGGTATAAAATATCTGCTAATAGTCGAGGAATGATACGAACATCAATGATGAGTCTATGGAGAATGAGTGCATGCTCTATGGAGAAAAGAATGATAAATAAGCTAACTTGGTCAACAAGCGGGAAGGGAAAACCATCTCACTTTAGAACAAACTGGAGATACAGTTCGGCAGCAAACAACGATTTTTAAATTTGAGGTTCCTCCTTAAAAATATTACTCCTCTATTTCAATTTGTTTAACTTATTTTTCTTTTAGTCCCTTTCAAAAAGAATGTCTCTTGCTTTTTTTGGCAATTCTTTAGTTCTAAATTCCACAAGGCATGTTTAAAACCACAAGATTAAAAGTTATTTTCGTAAATTATACATATCCTTAATTTAAGACTACAAATTCAAAAGTCTTCTTTACTTTCTTTAACTCTGAGCCAGGTGAAGACGAAACAAACAAATTGAAATAGAAGTAATACTAAATAGATAATTTCAACTATCCTTATATGACCAAATAAAGATCATATTGACAAGTCTATAAAAAGATTTCAATGCTTACAGCCATATGTTTGCTCTGTTTATCCATCCAATGCATGAGCTGTAGCCTTATTCGTGCTACAGCTTCATACCATAGAGTTAGTGCAGGATCTATGCTTGAAGGAGGCCATTGACCCTTTACACCATCTGCAAGAGGTGCTAGGATGTTGGATAGCATATTGCATAACGCATGATGAATTTCACTTTTTCGTTTGTGAGAAGCACGATTCAAAGGGTTAGCTTTAGCCACAAAGGATGCTGAAGCATTCAATCCACCCTCTGTCTTCACCTGGAAATATCATATCATTATGATGCTTCTATGCATATCTAATAATCAAGAAAGAAAGGACACATACCCCTAGCTTCAGATAGCGCATCCCATTAATAATACTAAGTGCTTCACTGTGAGCAACATTAGTATCTATACGACGGGTATTGAGCTCCATGAAAAAGCGCTCTGTCACCGAACTAAATCTGTCGACAGATAATGGGAAAACATTAACACTACTTAACTGACCATGAGGCCAAAATTCACCTCCTCATTGATTAACATGGTTTATTGCAAACTTTGCAAATTCAATAATGTCTACTGGGTAAAGATTCATCAAAACAGTGTGAAAGTAATAAGTTATTTTTCACATGAAACACGTATCAGGGTAAAGTACAGAGTTGATTTCAATTTTCCCTGTTACTTTCCACTTCTTATTCTATTTGTTGAATAGCATTTACAAAGTCAGCTGCAAAACTCAGTATGAGTAACTATCAACCGATCAAGTGGTTGAGTCTGAAGATTGGACTATGAAAAAGTGGGTTCCCTTCACTTACCTGATCCGAGATAGAGCACCCAGGAGTTGAGCAACTAAGTCTAGAAGAAGCCCCCGCAAATCAACCAACGAAGGATACTCAACCTGGCTAACAACTCTGCAACAGATAGAATTGGTTCAGCATATAGGCTTCAAAGTTTATAGTTATTTCACAATTCTAGCATATGTGTCAAGACTGACTAAATCAAGATCGATTAGATTAAAAAAATTTGAGATTAGATATACTCTCTTGGCTCCAAATAGCTATAGAAACAAATACATATTTAAAAAAAGAAAAAACTTTCTGATAAGTGCTAATAAAAATATTCATGCCAGAGTGACAAATATCAGTACATCCGACATGGAAAGGTTTGGATTACATATCTGTCCTAGCTATCATAGTGTAATCCTATAGAAGTCCATATATGACCAAATTATCTTTTACAGATTGGGAAAGTAATAAATACAAGAGAATTATTGCGCTCTGCCATTCATACCGTCACAAGAAACGAGGCAATTATTTTGTTTATATGTTAATACAAATAGAGAAGAACATAAATCATGTTGCTAGGATGTTGTACAAGAACAAGGTGCTGAGGGAAAAAAGCCATTGCCCTTTTAATATGTTATGGCAGACAAGACCCTCCACTGGGTATGTTGTTGTTGTTGTATGGCAGACAAGACCCAACTAAACAAAACAAAACCCAGGAAGAGGAATGAAAAGCATACCAAAGTTACATTTACAGCTCTAACAAATAAGGATAAACCACGATAGGATAAATGAACTGAAGGGTGGATCAGAGCAGTTGCCAATAACTTATACTATTTTTATTTTTTTGAAATCAGTAACTTTATAACTGATACTATTATTCTTGAAAAAGACAAATAGGAAACCGAGTAGTACCATTAGTTCTGAACTAGCTCTATAGCCTACCTATCTGCATTTATTAGCCAATCAAATACAAAATTCTCAAGCCCAATCCAAAGCTTCTCTGCAGTTCAAGGAAGCACATTAAACTCAAATAACAGTGGATAAGCTTCCTAGATAAAGGTAGACCAGTTGAACCTGTAATCTACCTGTAAGCCCTTCTTGTGGACAACATTCCACAAAGCGAATACATGCAGAACAAAAGATGCACTCCACTGCAAGCTGAAACATGGAAGAACTTACTTTTTGATAAGGATACCATAAATCTAAGAAACATGGAAGAACTTCCGCAGGAACGTAAACAAAGATACTTAAGTAGCTTAGACCATACAGAATTTAATCAGATACTTCACAAAAAGGAAACTGTGCATGTAAAATACCTATGATATAATACCACTTTCAATCATTAGGCACAAAATGAATAGTGGCCAAAATGTACATCAGCAATGTCTTCGTGCTCATTTCTCTTGAGGTAATAATGGCTACTTCTTTTAATACTTCAGATAGGACAGTTTGGGTTTATTTTCTTAGATAGCAAAACAATCTCTTCCTTTCTGGTTGCTTCCAACTTCATGTGGCCAACTGCATGAGGTTCTCAAGTTTTATCGAGTTCCCAAAGGAAGCCAACTCATGAGGTTTTATATTAGGAAAGTTAAGTTTCTCTTAAAGTGAGAGGATGCCTATTTCACCTGGAAATAGTTTGAGTCGCATAGCTGTGATGTAATTTCAGCCTAGCAGATGTGTCATTTAAAAGGAGCAACTTCCATAGTTCCATTCTTTTACTTTTCCATATATTACGTGATAAGTCATTTTCAATCAATTTGTTAAATAACCAGAAAATGAAAGTGCAGAGGAACAATCTCACAGCAGCGTCCGTGCTAAAGATGTGAATAAGGGAAGTGTAATGGACAAGAAAGCAGGTAGATTAACAAACCTTTCTCTGAAATGTTGATGCATCATTTGCACCTTTGGGAGATTCGCTGCAACCAACCATGATACATCAGATTCAAAGCATTGAAAATTTCTCAACTGTAGTATAAACATTTCTGCAGTCTAATCCCGTCACATTAATAAAGCTTTATCAAAAATAAAAATAGATTGATGGCATGGCACGGCGTGGCGTGGTGTGGCGATTTCGTAATTGATTTGTACTTTCTATGCATCTCCTAGATCAATCAATGAACTACACTACTTCATAGAAAGGAGAGTATAAGTGTAAAATTAGGTCTAGAGCCTAACTCACACCCCAAAAGCCAGCTCAAAGAGAGGAGGATTGCCTAAGCCTTATAAGGAGTCCACCCATCTCATTAACCACCAATGAGGGACTTTTGTCCTTCTTCAACAATAAGAGGGGTAATTTCAGAAAGAACAAGGTTTCTTCATGTAATAAAAAAAACACTTGTCACATGTAATACCTCCCCATGGTCACCTCAAGCCAAAACGGTAAGTGAAGGCCCCAGCTATTAAAGGTCAATGTTCTTGGCCCATATTCAAGAACAGAGGTAGAAAATACAATTGCTCGAGTGGCAACTACTCTCCTCTATTTCCCTTGTACTAGTTCAAATTTTTCAAATTTGTAACATACTTCTCCAGTCCCAGATTAACTAGAAAAAAAAATGAAACTATATATAGCTATTATTTCGCCATCCCATTTCACAGTAAATGTGGACACGCAGTTTAAGATGCTAATTTAGTTTAATTTTATATCAATGGTATGGATGAATATATTAAAACAATGATAGGAAAACTGGGTATGTTGTTGCTGTAAAGGTTGAAAACTAGCTTGGAAGAAAAAAGATCATACCAAATCTTAAAATGTTAATAGTTAAAAGAATTTGAATTGCTGAAAGTTGTACGGAATTGTATTACAATTGGAACCGGAGTGGTGGCAAACATTTTGAGATGTCCCAAAATAAAAAGAATGCTTATATTGGGAAGTAAGGAGTAATTAACAAGCTAGCGAGTAATTTACCATGGTTTATCATGTATGTGGATTCTCATACAGCACATGCAAGGGGAACAACTGAACAATATATATTTACCAAATGGATCTGCTAGCACAACCGTATGAACTAGGAAGGGAAAATTTTCTTTTACAAAAATGAGCATTAATTGGCAGTGAATGATGAAAAATACACTTCAACTTGACACATGAATGAAAACCATGTGCCATGATTAGGACGAATAGTAACTGAAAATGTGCACCTTTCTCTCCATCTTAGAAGGGCCTCCAGAAGAGGAACAGGTGTGTGACGTGCAACCATGGCCAATGAATCCAGTACTTGCTCGTAGGCTGGATCAGATGGACGAAGGTACTGCCCATCCTGTACTTCCCCAAGTGAAAATTTTCAGATAAAGTTGCAAAACCCAAGTCAAAAGAAAATTAATTACACCTATGAGAACAATAATGATTTAAAAAACAAAATTAAGCACAAAAACAACTTCTTTCTTTTGCATCAGAATTCAGTAAAAGATTGCATAGTCCAGAACAAAACTAATGAATGTAAAGCATGTAAACAACGAAAATATTCTACCCCACCACATCTTAAGTAGACTATGCTTGTTATTTTCCCTTTGGGCTGCTAGAGGACCAACTTAAGCCAAGGGTGGAGCCAGGTACCATAAGGGGGTTCATCATTGAAAAATTAGACAATATATATAAGATCAAAATTATTCTTTACACATATAATATATGTTGATCCACTTGCTTTCTTCATGTGTCAATCTCTTTATATTTTGAACTTGCTTAGTAAAAGCATACCATAATTCTCCTTTCTACAGTTTGAGTGCTGGAGGCGGCATATAAAGGCCTTTCTTAGAACAAATTTGAAGGCCCTTACATTAACCGGAGTTTATCTTTAGTCTAAAACAGCGTAGAATGGAAGAATATGGCTAATATCCATCTTGAACTCTCTCTCGGTGTTATAGAAACTATGCTTGCAACTAATATGATGAGCATTTAGCAAATCTTTCTTGGCAAAAAGTTGAGAAGCAAACTCGCAGTACATCTCACAAAAAATATAAATAATCCCACAAAATAGATCGACACATGAAAATAGCGAAAATTTTGGTTATAGAGTACCTGAGCTTGAGCGGTTTCAATGCGACGCCTGGCAAGCGGAAGGAACCTCTGAAGCAACGCGTCAACAATCAACTTTGCTGCACTCCCAGCCTTCATTTCTTTTTTCTTTCTTTCTCTCAATCTTACACCGCTTTGATGCAACTGCTAAGTTCAGATTTCACATCCAATAGAAAATGCCCACTTTGTACCTGAGCGTTATCCCAACTCAGATGGAAGCAATCAAAAAGAAAGATTTCGAAACTTCAATCACTCAGCTAGTCCTCGATCCCAAGCTAATTTGACTAAAGTGTAAATTAGGGTTCTTCCAGATACTGCTATCATGCTAACTTCAAGCAAAGTGTGGTGAATTTAGGGAAAGAGAAATAGAGGATGGTGAGGAGAAAACGGAGAGAGATGAATACCGGACTCCAGCTGCTTTGAGAATTCAGCGGCGAGTGAATAATTCATCTTCATCTTCCAATTTAGTCATTTGGGAATTTCTTTCCAGATGGATACGCCAATTTTTCCCGATTTTTTCCTGCTCTGCTGGTTGCTGATTTCTTATTTTGGTAGTTTAAAAATAAGAGAACCGGCTCAAATGCGTTTCACAGCCGGTTCATTACTGCAATTTTCTTGCTCTGCTGGTTGGATTTTAGCTGTAGACCGGTAATATGCCCAGTGCTCTCTTCGCTGTCGTGATATCTTTCCTCTCCTTTTTTGTCCTTTTTGACATTACTCTTCGTGTCGTATAAGAACTTTTTATTGAAAGAGAATTCTATATTTTTTAAAAAAAAAATAGAGAGAGAGGTAGAAGAAGAAAAAGTGCGTACAAGATGGGAGAATCGAATCCATAAATAAGATAATTCACGAAATTAATTAATTAAGCTTTCAAGATCTTCAAAATATTATTTTGAGAAATTTATTTAAATATATTATATCTAAAAAATATTTATCATTTTTAGTTATATAAATTTGATAATTTTTATGTTATATGTATAATTTATTTTAAATATATAATACAGTTTTTTCATCAAAACAAATATAATGCATTTTAAGACACAATATATTTACTATACATATTACATACTAATAATAACATTAACCTAATGTCTCAAAGGCTCCAGCTCATTATGGGGTAAGGGAAAGTCGGATATACACAGCCTGAATATTACATACTAAATATTTTATAATTATAAATATAATATATTTAGTAGTCTGTTTTGTTATGTCAGGCCTCAGGTTGATCTATATTTGTAATTCATGAGTTCACGTAAATCCAACACTTTTTGTAAGAGACTTTGTATTTGTATCAGTAACTTTAACTAGAAATTCATTTGACATGTGGAGGATGTTCAGAATCCCAGACTAGTTATTAATATTGTAATAATTCATATTCACTAATTAAAGGTCTTAAGTACAAATTTTGATATTCCCTTCGTCCAACTTTAATTGACCCCTTAATTATTTTGAGATGTCCAACAATAGTTATTCACTTTATGAAATTCAAAGACAATTTTATACTTAGTTCTTAATCTATCCTTATCATTAATTATAATTATTTTTCTATTATATTTTCCAAGACACAGGGGCCAAGTAAAGTTAGATGGAGAACGTATAAAAAAAATTATGTTAAAAACATCACACGTGACTGAGCCCCAGTGTATGATTCGAATTTTGTCTACCCTTCAATGTGGCTTTAAAAAAAAACTCATATTCACTATATATATATATATATAGTAACGTATTCTATTTTTTTTATATAGAAAAAGGGTTAAAAATATGCTTGAATTATTTAAAATGAAGTAAAAATGCCCGTTCATTAGATTTTGCTCAAAAGTATCCATCCATTAAAATTCTAGCTTAAAAATATTCCCAAAGTTAATTTTTGCTCAAAAATACCTCTTTTCCTAAATAAATCAAAAAGACAAAAATATCTCTTAACTATGAGGAAAAAAATTCTTAGTTTTAGGCTAAAAAAATTTCTCTTCCAATTTATAACTATTATTTGAAATATCCCTCTTTCATTAAAAATCCAACTCTAACTCGTCTTAAATTCGAATTTTATCACTCTCTGAGTAGTTTAGAATTTTTACTCTATTAAAAAAATAGCTTTTGTTTTTAATTGCAATTGAATTTTTTCTTAAAACTAATAATTTATATTAATTGTGTTACATTATTAACACGAGCACAACAATTTGTACACAAGCTTCATATGTTTAGAAAATTTACTGAGTTTGATCCTATTAAACTTGAGAAACTGATATACGGAGGCAATGATTAAAATGAGAATGAATCAATATTACTATCATTTTTTCAGAGATTGATTTCTTAAGAGGTTTGCAAATGAAATGATAATGCCGTTTGACATGAAATTGCTATAATCGCAGACCTAATATCCGAGGAAAATTAGGTCCTTAAAATGGGATTCTATATGAATTGATTGATCATGTGAATTTTTTTGTCTACATAACATGCATGGTATTATTTCCATTAGAGAGAGAGTTATTTTTTTCTTCAAAAATTAAGAGAGTGATATTTTTGAATTAAAATCTAACCAAGGGAGATTGTCGCTCTGTTTCTAATAATTTGGGGTATATTTAGCCCTTTTTTATTTTTACTAAAGAGAGGAATGTTTTTGAGCCAAAATTTAACTATTTTTGCTCATTTTCGAATAATTTGGAATATTTTTTTACTCTTTTTTCTTTTTTTAATTAATTTAATTAACAAACCAAAAAAGTTGATAAAAAATAAGTAGTACGAGAAACGACTCATCAGTCGCATAATCCTTCTTTTCGGGACTGCTTCAGATCCGGATCCGAGGGCTTCAAGATTTGGGTCTAACTTCTCCAAAAGTCCAAATACCCTTGCTATTTCTTGCCATCTTCGATTATCGACCTTCCTCGTTGCCCCTCAGTTCACTCTCCCGTCTCAGTATGACGACTGACATGAACCCGCCGCCGGCCCGGAACCCTAACACCGCGGTTTCAACCCAGGAACATCATCCCTCAACCTCACACGAAGTTTCGACCTCAAACTCTACCCAAACTTCAATGAAACCCCCACCTCCAAGATTTCCAAGCAAGTCGAACTCGGATTATAACTCCAGTTCGAGCTCAATGAAACCCCCACCTCCAAAATTTCTTAGCAAGTCGGACTCGGATTCATCGCAACAATTCGATCAAGAGAAGTCCCAATCAAAACCGGTTATTTCTCAAAGCGTTGCAGAACCTGACGAAAATGTCAATGCTCAAAATGAATCCAGCTCGAGCTCAATGAAACCCCCACCTCCAAAATTTCTGAGCAAGTCAGACTCGGATTCATCGCAACAATTCGATCAAGATAAGTCCCAATCAAAACCGGTTATTTCTCAAAGCGCTGCAGAACCTTATGAAAGTGCCAATGCTCAAGATGACTCCAGCTCGAGTCCCGTGTCCCAAAGTAAAGACACCAACGAAGACAAGAAGCAAGACCAACGATTGGCTGCTTCGGTTCCATATACAGTACCGACATGGAGTGGGCGCCCGTGTCATCAGTTTTACCTTGAAGTGCTTAAAGATGGATCCATTATTGATAAATTTGACGTGTATGTTGCTGAAAACTTCAATGCAATTGATGTTTGGTTCCTCATAGGCTTATTCTTCTGTTATGCCGGTCTTTAAGTTCCTTTTTTGATACCCCATCAAATGAATATAGTCAGAAATTTATGGTGTCCTCCTGTTAGAAGTTCTAGGAATATATTGGCTAAACAAAATAATTATTGTCCTTGATTAACATATTAAGGGACTTTTGAGTAGTATTTATATTTTTTGGTGCAATTGCCTAGCGTTTAGTGTATGGTATTAAATTGACTATCATATGGACTTTATCTCATGCTAGCAACTACTTGTAAGGGTTAGTGAGGTTTCTAGTATTTTGCTAGTAACCTACAAATGAACTTGTATAATTTAAATTTTGCCAGTTATAATGTTCTGTACGGATTTCTGTAGCTTTTTTACTGATCGTGCCTCTCGTATGGTGAGGACGGTCCATTTGCATTGTCTCTGAAATTCTGCAAGGCTTCATTTTTTGTATCAGTTTCTAGGATTTTATTTTTTTTAACGGAATCTTCTTATATTTTACTGTTATTAAGGCACAAGAAGGGGGCGTACATGTTTGGGCGTGTTGCTCTGTGCGATTTTATCCTTGAACACCCGACCATCTCTCGCTTTCATGCTGGTAATGCATTTTTACTTTGATTAATGGTATATATGGGACTGACTTTGCTCTACTAGCCTTTTGTTTCCTTATAACCTTGTGGTGTTGTGCTATATGGATATTCTTGGTGTAAGGAATAGAATTCATTTGCGAGTATTTGTTCAGTTTTTTAAAAGGATTTTTGATTGGCATTGATTAATCTGACCACCATCTCTTTGCAGTTTTGCAGTTCAACGGAAACGGCGATGCTTATGTTTATGACCTTGGTAGTACACACGGGACATTTATTAATAAAAATGAGGTACTTTAGCATATGATTTTATCTGTTGCTCCAGTTAACTCAGAAACTTTAACGAGTGAGGAGGTTCAAATAATCTATTCCATGCCTTCAGCTTATGCTTTTGCCTTTATATGGTTGTCTTCTCTATCCTCTGCCGTTATTGTTTTAGTCTCTTAGGGAGCTTTTCCAACTCCTCTTACGTTCATCACATGTCCCTATCAAGTGTGATACATTAAATGAAAGCAGGGAGAATCAGTGTTATCAGAGACGAAAAGCGCAAAATCTCTAAGGTCCATTGAGGCTTTAAGCGTAGAACGCAAATAAAGCGTGGGCTTTAATGAAAAAGGCGCAAAAGGAGAAACAAATATAAATATATATGTTCAGTCCAAGAATAATAATTTTAAACATGAGTGCAAATATATGACCAATGAAATTGAAAAAAAATTATGATTAAGTGAAATATCAATTTTTTAGTATCATATCTTTAGAAGAGGCTCATTACAAGGAAAAGCTTGCCTTAAAACCTTGATGTTGACACTGAAGCACACATAAAGCGCAGCGCTCAACATGTTTTGAGCCTCGCTTCAGGGCTTAATTTCTGTCAACAACCTGCCCATAATTGATAGCTGCCCCATTATTTTTCTTTCAGCACTTATATCATACTGTCAAGATTCTTATTTCCACGCTGTCGTTTGTTATGGGGTGATTTCATTTTTCAAATCAGTAAAGAACATATATACTAACAGCTTGCCTGTTTGCAAAATATTAGGTGAAGAAGAGAGTTTTTGTGGAGCTCCATGTTGGTGATATCCTTCGATTTGGACAGTAAGTTATTAACTCCAGCTTGTTGACTCTCCAGAGAAGAAAGCGGGCACTCAATGTTTTTATGTTATCTATCTGATAGGGTTGTAGTGAAAATCATTTATATTTGAGATCCTAGGATAGACTACATTCATAATTGGTGGTTGCCTCATTGTGATATTATGATCCTGTAGTTCCACTGAGAGCCCTTTCATGTTTTTTTTAAAAAAATAAATTTCATCATTCAGAATGAGAGGGCAAGTTATATGAAAAGCTTTTAAGACCAACAAATGTAATAAAACTATGAATCTTGGGCCTTTAGGATGCAACATTTTCATAAGAAGAGTGTCCTAGAAGTACAAACGTTATGTTGGAGGTGCAATCATCCAAAATTGCACAAGATTAAAAATGCTCAAAAGGAGATTGAAAATGCATACACTGAGGATTAAATGAAGTTCATCTTAGATGATTTGACCATGTCTTATGTAGATTTGGTGAACAGGCGCGACTATATAATAATTGATGGTGTTAAAGGGGTAGAAGGTAAACCTTTTTTCTCTTTTAAGAGGGTACAAGGTTGACCCTTTTTTTCGTGATTAAGGGGTACACAGACCTTTGGATCAGGAGTGTACAAGGTAGACAAAAAATTGCATGGAGGGGGATTGTTTCAAAAGACCTACAATATCTCTGATTCAATGTGCATGTAGCTAAGAAAAGATCACAATGGTAGCAAAATGTCTGCATAGGTGGTAGAAGCTAGTGGGTTATGAGTTGTTATACTTACAGGGGATGTACGCAACATATACATCTTCAAGACTGCAATTTCCCCCATCATTTATAAAATTGTTTACCATATCAAAAAAACATCTTCAGGATTGGAACACTACGTTTCCCTTATCTATGATGGGTCTTGAATGGGGAATCTGCTGTAATTATTGTTTTATGGATAAGGGTGTGAACCCCTTTGTCTATAAGATCATTGACATGCCATGTCTGTTAAATTCTGTATTTTTAGCGTAGATCCTTCATTGTGAAAAAAATGTTTTAGCATAGATCCTTGGTGGAAAAGTCTTGCATTAGTTGGCCCTCTGATATATTGGTATAATGCTGAATACCTATTCACCATTTTACCACTGCTTCTGAGAGAATATTATGTGTGTGCTAGTAAAAACATTAGGTGTTTTTTTCCAGCTGTGTTAGTCTTGGTGGACAAAGTTACACGGTACTTATGTTTTGGACGGCAAGGCGTTCGCCTTTTTGAAGTGAAGCACTAATTAATATCAAAAAATTAAATTATTTAATTGCATATATAAATAACCAAAATATCAATAGTAATAAAATATTTCAAGCAAAAACTAAAAGTAGATTGTATAATCTATACTCTAGAACTTGAATGGACTCAATATCTTTTTTTTTGCTAGCATTTGACGCCATTGAAATTTCTGAAAAATTCTTTTATTTTGTAATGAGACTTGGGCAATAGGCCCAAGTGAGTGTTACTTGGGTCTTTTAATAAAATTCTATATTTGGTTTAAAAAAAAAAGAAATTTCTGAAAATGGATAAGGCTATAGTACTAATAAGTATATAAAATAACACAGAGAAGTTAAGAGTTTAATAAAGAGAGAGGCAGAAACAAAATAACAGAGCTTAACATTTGAAAAAAAATTAGCTTAACGGAGTGTGTGTATGCTGTGTGGTTGTGTGTTTAAAACACATCCTACCTGCAAGTATATTTGTGAGCCCGGGAAATAATGGAGTGTTCTTTCTGAAGTCTTTAAGAAAAACTTTTGGTTAATGAGGAGGTTGCGTTTCCATGTAATGCAATATGTGTTCCAAGTGTGCCAAAAAAGGTGTACTTTTTCACTTGGCTAGCCACTATAGGGTTGATTTTGGCAACTGAAAATCTTCAAAAGCAAAAAGTTGTATGCATCTGTTGGTGTTACATGTGTAAAAAGTTGTATGCATCTGTTGGTGTTACATGTGTAAGGAGGCGGAAAAGAACATAGATCATCTTCTTGTACGTCGCAGTCTAACATGAGATTATGGTGGAATATGTTTAAGTGGTTTGACATTCCTTGTGGACTATGCCAAGAACTACAAAAAATTTGATGTTAAGTTGGAAGCGAGAGGAAAAGGAGAAGACAAAGGACTTGGAATGTGATTCCCTTGGACTTTGGAGAGAGAAATAAGAGAGCTTTTTAACAGGCAGAGTTGAGTGTCTCTTAGTTGAGGAGTATTCTCTGCTCCCTTATTTTCTTTTTGTGTGAATAGAAAGATTCTTGTCGTATAGATGATTGGGTCGAGTTTGTGAAGAATGTCGTTTGTAGGTTCCTAACCTTTTGAATGATTGGGAGATGAATAGAATGGCTGAATTCCTAAGCACCTTGGAACAATTCAAGAATTTTGATGCTAATGTGGATGAACTAGACTGGATTTCAGACAAACAAGGGAGATTTTCTGTAAGATCTGCCTACAGGAATTTTCAGAGATCAGACTCATAGCAAGGAGGCTGGCCATGGAAAATGATATGGAAAGTCAATGTCCCATTTAAGATAGCCTGCTTCTCACAGCTTTTGGCGCTGCACTAACTCAAGATAATCCAATGAAAAGAGGCATCCAAGTATGTTCTAGGTGCTCATTTTGTGAATGTGAAGCAGAGACAATAAACTATCTTTTTCTACACTGTAGGGAGACAATGAAGTTGTGGCAGATTTTCATCAATATTAGGGGTATAAACTGGACTATGCCTAGGAACATAAAGGACGCTTTAGCTTGCTGGAACAGAGATGGGAACTAGTCAGGGCATAAAGAGAGATGGAAGATTGTCCCAGCTTGCATTTGGTGGACTTTTTGGCTAGAAAGGAACCAAATGTGTTTTGAAAACAAAAGCAGCTCTTTTGGGAAAATGACTTGTATGGTTCTTTTTTATTTTTGGTGGAAGGATGTATATCCTCAAGAAGAAGATCTTTCTAGCATTTTTGATTATTTATGAGATTATAGGAGGATAGATTTACATTCCTGTAAGTTTTTGTAAGTATTACTGGAATGCTTCCTGGAGTATTCCTTTGTTGATAATACAAGTTACATTTCTCGAAAAGGTTCCCAACCTTTTGGTACACCCCTAGCATATGGTCAATTGGCCATTTTTGTGAATGAAAGTACATTTTCTTGACAAAAAATGAAGTATATTTTGCCTTGGGTGCCAGAAAACACCAACCACTAGATTGAAGTAGAGGGATGGCACAGTTAGGCCTCCCAGTCAGTAGATTGATTTCCAATAAACTTATTTCTAGATGGATGATGCCAGTATGACCAAATGACGTTGTTTCCTAAACATTCTCTACCTATCTCTGTTGTACATACTTGTCGAATCCAGGAAAAGTTCCTCGTCAAATCCATATGCAATCTACCATTAGAACTTAGATCTCTTCTTCTTTTATTTGTGAATGGTTGCTCATGTTTTCTATATATGCATGGTTACTCTTAAAGGTCTTTTCTGTGCGTTACGTTCCAATTTTTTTTAAAGGTCTTTTCTCTGCTTTGTCATCCTGATTGGAAGAAACAAGTTTTCTCACTAGTGGTGTAATAATGTTTTTTGCATTTTCTGATGTTCTTCACTTTCTACAGCTCGGCACGATTATACATATTTCAAGGACCAACTGACTTGATGCCGCCGGTATGACAGTTGTGCTATTACATTTCTAAAAATACTAATTACTTTTTGTAATGACAATCGGAATGATATTAACTCCTATTTTTCATTATCTATGTCACATCAGATGTTCTGTGGGTACAAGCTATTTAATGCCCTTGATCGGATGATTGTTCTTATTTAAAAGTAAAAACATAGAGTTCTTTTTATTTTCTTTAAACATTTATGCAGTTACTCGTGCCTGTTTTGCCAATGCAATATAGCATTACTTGTCACAAACCTTTTGGAATTGATTAACAGAACAAATAACGTATTTAACAAATTGAAGGAAAATTTAAACAAACAGAACACTTCTATTAGAATTTACTAGTTTCAAAAGCATTAATTTTGTTTTTATGTTGTAGGAAGCTGACCTGAAGAGGATAAGACAAGCAAAGATCCGGGAAGAGATGCATGACATGGAAGCATCACTTCTCCGTGCAAAACTGGAGGCATCTCGCGCAGATGGGATCTCATGGGGAATGCGTGATGATGCTATCGAGGAGAACGAGGTCAGTTTATGTGTCTCATTTTCTTTGGAATATTTGGCAAATGATACATCGCTTTTTGGATAACAGTGATAGAGTTACTCTAGATATGTTCACCTACACATATCCACGAATTTCTCACCAGCAAGGCTTTTAGTGTTAATTTTTCTCTGTTTTTTTCTGTAGACTGTTAGACAGCTTTAGATCTCTGCAGAGGTGCAGAGCCAATACCCAACCTGCCATTCTTTTTTGTTGAAAGAAATTGTTATGTATAAGATATTCAGCAACACCTTTGACTATGTAATATACACAGTCGACTCCATAATAAGTGATATTATCCAGGGAATTAAAGAGCCGGGGGTCGTGCAAGTGGCTGTCTGCTTTTCTTGCTTTCACCCGCTATTAGAGCTTTCACCTGCCATAGACGAGTTATACTTTTTGTCCAAGTGTTGATCCCTTGCACACTGCAGTCATTCTTTCCTGCTATTATCATTCAATATTTTAAATTCTTGTAGTGTGTGATGGAACCCTGATAGAGTGCTATTGCAATTGATTTTGAATTCTAGGATGAAGTTGACGAAATAACTTGGCAAACTTATAAGGGACAACTTACAGAAAAGCAGGAAAAAACACGTGAAAAAGTTGTGAAAAGACTTGAAAAGGTAGCAGTTCTCTTATTTCTCTCTGTTACTGTTAACCTGCTAGATCTCTTGAGGAAAGGTACCCCTTTGCAAATATGTGTGTTTCTTATTGTACTCCTTTTGATTTTAGATTGCTCATATGAAAAAAGAGATAGATGCTATTCGAGCTAAGGATATTTCTCAAGGTGGATTAACACAGGGACAGCAAACTCAAATTGCTCGTAATGAACAGAGGATATCACAGGTGATAGCTCCTTCCACATTTTCTGTTTGTGTCCTTAATACTCAATGAAGATACTCTTTTGTTCTATTTGGCATTGAATACCACATGTTCATTTAACTCCTTTTTTATGAGGTCTAATAATACTTCAGAACAGAGAATGTTTTAGCAATTTCTAAGGGTAGCCTGGCTATTTCCTTTAATTCATGTCCTGAAAAATTTATCAGATATTGGAAGAGCTTGAAAACTTGGAAGAGACTTTAAATGAGAGTATACGTGAAAGTCTTGGTGCACGCATTGGAAGGACATCCCGTGGAAAGAAAAAGGAGCCTGAAGAAGAAGAGTTTTCAAGGTTAGTACATAATTTGCAGATCTTCAATTATTTCAACAAACTTCATTATTTGGTTGGTGCTTTACAGAGTACATGATTCTTGAAATGACCTTAATAAGATTAGATTTATGGTACCACACTTGGGGTTATCATGATTTTGGTTTAGTGAGTGGAGCTAGCCCATTGATAACATGTGGTTAGTACCTAACTTGCAGATCTTCAATAATTTCAACAAATTTCAAAATGTGTGATAGATGCTGTATGCAGTATGTGTTACTTGAAATGATCTAAATAAGGCTGGATTGTCATTAGTGAGTTGAGCTAGTGCATTGACAAGGTGAACTTGAATTTCTTACTGCACAGTGAGGAGGATGAGTTCTATGATCGCACACAGAAGCCTTCAAAGAGAAAAACTGGCGAAAATCAATCAATTGAGACAGCTGATTCTCTTCTTGATAAGAAGGATGCCATTGTCAGGGAAATGGAAGAAAGGAGAAGATTATTTGTTGATGAAAAGGATGGTATGAGTCAGGGAAGTACAGTTGAAGCTGGAGATGAACTAGATGCTTACATGGCTGGGCTTTCATCTCAGCTAGGTGCGTGATTCTTTTAGCAAATAAACTCCAAAATTGTCTTGAACATTAATCTGACAAAGCTTGTGGAGTATGTTGTGGCATCTTGTCATGCGCTAGTCTTTTACTTTGTCTCTTCTGTTCATAATGGGAGCAGATCTAATGATTGGTCCTGTTATATTGTTAAATTTTTCATTTTTCAACATACATATAGATATGGTTGTCAGTTTACAAGTATGATTGAGCATTTATTACCTAAGAGAAATGCAATGGTAGTTTTGTTCAGTTAACAACTTGCATATCTGCTGAACAGTGCAGCTGAATCCTTCCACACCAGTAGCACTTGCATATTTATGTGTATGATCATTCAATTAAGCAAGGGATCATTTCTGACAGTGGAAGAATGGGTATCCTATGAATTGTATTCTAACTCCTTCATTCAGATAGATGTTTGACAGAATTTAGCATGTGCATCTTGTTGAGGCATTTACTTATTTTGTTCTGATGCCAGCTCTTGAGGAGGAGGAAAAGCTTCAGAAGGAACTCTCTACTCTCCAAACGGAGTTAGACAGGGTACTTTACTTGCTTAAGATTGCTGATCCCACTGGTGAGGCTGCTAGAAAGAGGGAGTTGAAAGTAATACAAGAACCAAAGACCGATATGACCAAACCTGTCGCCACTTCTGCTCATCAGCAGCCTCCGCCCCCCGAGAAGAACAAAAAAGACACAGCAGAATCGAAGGTCTTAATGGAGAAACAGGATACTACTGATGTGAACACTACATCCAGTCAAGAAACAAAAGAGGAGATTGTGGCTGATGGTAAAACTGTTGTGTATATTGCTAGTAAGCCCCAATGGCTTGGTGCTGTAGAGGAAAAGAAAAAACAAGAGACAGTTATTGAACAACAGACAGAAGTTCAAGAAAATGATCAATTTGTTGACTACAAAGACAGGAATAAAGTTTTGGTAAAACCAGATGTTACACAGTTGACTGTTGACTCTGGAATTGAAAGTGCAGCTCCTGGACTAATAATTAGGAAGCGCAAGCAAGTGGAGAAGTCTGATGCCACTGAACTCAAAGATACCCAACAATCCACTGGAGCTGATATGCAAGCCGAAGATGCGGTGGCGTTGCTGTTGAAACATTCTCAAAGATACCATAGTACCGATAGTGAAGTGGAATATAATGGCAATAATGTATCACATGAAAGTCAAACCCGGAAGGAAAAGAAAAAGCAGAAGAAGATTCTTGGTCCAGATAGACCATCATTTCTGAAGAGTGAGGACTACGATTCTTGGGTTCCTCCCGAAGGTAAGCCGATTTTTATGTCATGCCTGGCTTAGTTGCTTGCTAATGGATGTTCCAAGTTTTGACAATTTTGGTGGTCTTTGTGAAACTTTTACCAGGGCAATCAGGTGATGGACGCACCTCACTGAATGATCGTCTTGGTTATTGAACGGATGACATTTGAAGGTTCGACACATCTGTAGGATGGGGTATCTCACCTTACAGCCGGCTGGTGGATCATGTAAATTAAATAGCATTTACAGCTTGGTTCGAGATGTCATCTTGTAAAAATCCTTGGACGTTGGAGGGCGAACTGCAGACGGGTCCACACCTGTGATGTTGTATGCTTGGCTGCAACACCAATCTTGATATTATAGGCGGTATAATTCCATGAAAAGATTGTTGTTTGAAGAGAAGAAAAAGAAGTAGAAAATGGTAACATACATGAGCTGGATTACTATCTTTTCCAGCTCTTGTACGTTCTCTCGAATACCAAGAACCTGACACCTTCCTGATCCTGAACTGTATATATTGACCTGAAAGGATAGAGATTATGAGTAGACGTGCTTAATGCAATGCTGTGACTGCTCTCGGGATCAAAGTGTTTTTGTGTGGCATGATTCAAGTCTATTAACCAAGATCTCTGAAACATAAGGCCCATTAGAGGGGAACAACTCCCCCCCTCATGTTCTTGAATTTCTAGATTCACAATAATAGTCTTTCATTCTTCAAAATCCTTAACTGCCTTATTTACCTTCTAATCAAAGCTGAAAACAGGTCACAAATTATGGGTATCCCAGAAAGCTTAAAAGTTCATATACAACATTCCTACATAAATCGAATCGGGCATGTTTTATAAGCATATCCATGATTATATTTTGTGAAAACCAGCTAAGAAAAATCGCTTTCGTTTTGAAGCCCGGATGAACTATCGAAACCCAGTTCATGATTTATCCGTTGAGCTTCTTGAATAGAAGATACAGTATTAGCCATTAGGAATAAGGTTAAATGACTCGAGAGAGAAATTGGCCTTGGATTAAATGACTTAAAATACATGTTAATTCTTATACATAAGAAGGTACACAATAAATATCACTTAAAATATAATCATAATAAGTAACATAAAAATCTGGATAACTATAACCATGCTATAGTATTTGTAGCTAGCCAATCTTCTTCTTCTTTATACTTGATTAAACCAAGTGTTGATTAATTAACACTAGATTTGACAGAATTGCAGAACAGAACTGATCATGGGCACTTTGGGCCACCTCTCTTGGTCTTCCAGTTATTGTAGCAAGGGCAACTTTGCTTATTCCCATAAGTCCCAGCAGGAACACACAGACACTTTGCACAACATTTCTGGCAGAAAAACATACAGGGCTTCTTATATGATGTCTTTGAGCACCGGTACGTGCATTTCGGTAGACAATCTGTAAAATAACACAACGCGCTTCGTCAGGGGCAGAGCTACCAGTTCAATTCATTGAAAAATTATACGTTAAATTTAAAATTAGTAACTGAGCATACGTCATGTGGAAGTGAGTGTCTATACCTTGAGGACGGAGACTCCCCTGACTTACACCATACTGCAAAACATCACATTTAAAATATAGTTTAGCCATGGAAATTAACTAAAAGTACATAAATCACAATGTAGTAAAACAAGATGGATCTTACCAGTTGGTTATTTCTCTGTTGCTGCTGCTGCTCATCAAGCATCATTTTGGCCCTTGAAACCTAACCACACACCTTGTTTAATATAATTTGAACGATAATGCGTATATATAGTTCAAGTCGAAAATAATAGGTATGCACAAAATATCTTGGCTCACCTGATTTTGGGTCAGAAAAGCCACCAAAAGAACAAACAAGACAATGCTCATTTTCCCAGCCATTGTAGTGATTTCTTTGAAGAAAGTAGAATATTTTGAAAGAGCTAAGAGAGGAAGTGAGTTGTGTAGAGCTTTGAAAGAATGGACTTCTATTTATAGAGTGGGATCTTCTCAAATTGTTAAGCTCTTTAGCTTAACACTTGCTGTTGTCACACTCCAACAGTATCCTCTCTGCCAAATTGAACAAAAATGCCCGAAGTTAATAGTTTGATCCAAAAATAATTAATTGTAGGGACATTTTAAAATCAAACTATTAACTAGAAGTACTCTGTTCAATTTTATATAGTTCAAAGACATTTGGCCCTTTTCTATTCATTATTCAAAAAAAATTTCCCTCTTTGTCAAGTTCAAAAAGATATTCTTTTATGTTATTTTAAGTTATAGTATTTGATGAGATTTTACTTACAAACATGTTAAAAAAAAATTTATTGGGATGGATTCAGCCATTCATCCGTATCTAAAAACTATCATGTACGACTATGTCAGTTTATGTTTCACTTTTGTAATTTAAGAAAATAAGTAAAATTTTTAAAATTTGTAAAATGCGATTCAAGTATGAATGTAAAATATTTTATTAAGAATATTTTTTTTACTAATATTGGGATGAATTAAAAAAGAAAATATCGAGTAGTAGTACATAACATAATCTAGACGTATGTACGTTAGGTACCAAAATAGTCCTTACCATGAACAATTAGAAGATGTAAGAGCTCACATGTCCTCTTTTTATATTTTTCTCTCCTCTTAAAAAGGTTGAGCTTTTGCATGAAGGGGCCCCAACAAGTCATGCCATAAATGATAATTGTTTAATTAATTTCCAATTGTTGAAATATGACGAACAAATTAAAGAGAATTAAATTGAAAAGAGCGTCTAATATAGTTTGTGAAAGATACTTGCTCCTCTGCAATTTTTTCAGTTGTTATGGTGTACTTTTTAAAAATTAATTTTTAAAGT
>JAOTQJ010000049.1:24392884-24419477 GCA_025642045.1 Solanum sejunctum | reverse complement strand
TGTTTCCAGATGACCCATGAGGAGCGTCGAAAGTTGCATTGACTAACTGCTACTTCACAAATGAAAGAAAAACAGACAGTTTAAAGAGCCATTTTACTTTATTCCATCATACTCCAAAACCAAAAAATCGTCAATCTTTGACTTCATCCGAGATTGATGGATGTATGGATGTGTTTGTGCCCCAAAATATATGTATGTAAAGAAAAGTAGCAGCTATTATCATAAAGAGAGTGAGGACAAGTACTAAATAATTTAAGATGATAAACAAGTTGGGGTGAGGAAGTTATCTATTATCTCACATCAGCATGTGCAAATGAAAACAATGAAAGTGATAGCATACCCTTCACCATGTGCTTTCACATGCCCTTTTTAGAGGTACACAATTTCTAGCTTTCAATTTGCTTTAATTTCCCCACCACCAACTGCAACAATACATGTACACCAACTCCCAAAATATAAATGGACTTCAATACATCTTCAATGTCCAACTAACTAAGAAAGTGCGTCACTCAGATATTTCATAGATTCTGAAGTTAAAACTAAAAAATTTGAGTTTTTGATGTTAAAATTTTTAAAATTTGAAGAAAAACTCAAGATTCTCTTATCTTGAACTTAAGAGTATATTTGAAAATGAATATTCGAAATCTAATCCAAAATCTATAACACAAATGATAGCTATATCTAGTGATTATTTTGAGTGGCCATCAATCTTCCCACTTTATGTTACTTTTCTTCTCTTTTGTATGCATACTTGGAGTTTAATATTGCAGAAGTGTATCCAAGAATTGAACTTTATAGATATGATCTTAAAAGTTCTTAACAAGAAATACATAATATATACTTTTGAAATTATAGGCTCGACATTTAATATATTTATGTTTCGTGTCAAAAATGTGGAGTATGGTTGCACATTGTAGCTCAAAAACCTGCTATATCCTCCACTGTTTAATGGGGCCTTGCTTAGTAGTCTCCATTTTCTCTACCACTAGCTCAGTCCGTGATACATTATTTAATTTCAATAATTCATTCAAAATTATGCAATTTTTTCTTTTGATTGGGGTTGAGAGTGGGTCAGGGATGGGAGTATTTGGTTGTATTCATAAAACAACACACGAAGTCCCAGTTTTAGAAGTTGTGCAAGTACAATGCCTGCAGGATATTATTAAGAAGTAAGCATTGGTAGATTACATCTGGTGAGGATGTGGTGAAATGATTGAAATTTCTTCGTTTTTAACCTATTGTTTTCATGTTTAAATCTTGACAATATATAGAAAAAATTAAATGCACCAATGTAGATTGAATATAGACCCTTATATCTAACCATGGTTATGTAATTAAGTTTATAATGGATTTCAATTTCCTAGTGATTAACGTCAAAAAAAAATAAAAATATAAAAAAATTAAATTGAAGCAGCATAACCATAAACCACAATTTGCTTGTAGGTATATGCAAGTCTCTTCATACTATCTTTAAAAAAAATAATTAATAACATACTCCGTAGAATTTCACAAATAGGATTTTTGGGAAGGGTAGAACGTACCCAGACCTTACCACTACCTCATAGAGTTAAAGAGATTGTTTCCTAGAGACCCTCGTCACAAAAATCCATAAGCAGAAAAAACTAGACATGATAAATGGGAAAGGAAGAGAAAAGGAAACATACAACACGATTACTAACAAAAATCACTTGATAGTATATAAATACGAGACAATTAATATATATAAGACAGATAATGACAACACCGAATAAAAGACGCAACAAATCTCACTATCCTGCTATACCCCACAGTGAGATATCAACCTAACCATACTAACCTATTAGCCTGCTGCTCTAATTCGTAACTTTCACTCCCCTCTTATTTAAGGTCATATTCTCATTGAGATCAAGTTTTACCATATCTTATCTAATTACCTCCTGCCAGTAATTCTTTGTTCTACCTCTACTCCTCCGTGTAACTCATAAATCCAACATCTCACACCGCCTAACAGGAGCCTCCTTCTCTGCATGTATTCAAACCACGCGATCTCGCTTCCCTCATCTTATCAGCCACAAGAGCCCAAAACTGACCTTCAATTTGAAAATTTTACTCACAAAACTTCAAATTTCTCCAAGTACAATTACATATCCAAACACAACTTGAAATTCCAAACATCACAAAGTAAGAACTCGAGTTTTCAAGATTCACCTTCAAAATTTATGGGAAATGGGAGCTAAGGTCGAATTGAAAATGATGATTCTTTCAAGATAAATGTTACTCCCGTCAGAGTTTACTACTCTGAAGCACCTCAACATTATGTTCACAGAATTTACTCTAAAGAAAGGGAGTTGTTCTCGATCGTTTATGAACCCTCACTGGCACTAAATCACATTGCAAGATTGGACAAGACAATTCTTAGGTAAAAGAGATTTTTTGGCATATACACAGAAGATATAAACAGATTTTGTTAGCATATAAGATTCGCCACCAGAACAACTTGGCGCTAATATTTTTAAAACGAGAGTCTTCGGAAATAGTCTCTATCTCTATAAGATAGTAGTAAAATCTGCATACATCTTAGCCTCCCCAGACTCCACTTATGGGGTTCTATTGGGTGGCGGTACTATACATCTTTTAATCTCAAAACAAATGCCTCAATAGCACAAACCTCCATTAACAATATGACGATACAAAGAATTGTGTCCTTTGTATATAGGAGAACAGCCTGCAAAACCTGGAGATCATTTGTATCCGTGCACATCAAAGCTTCTATAATAGAAAGTATACCCCACACATCAAAGCTTCTGCAGTAGAAAGTATACCCCAGAATGATCGTCCATATCTCTTGACAAGCTTTCTTGGAACATGTTTAAATCACATGGGGCTATCACATATCCTCCACAATCTGTTAGAAACATGTTGTGGAATCTGAATTCTCCTCGCATACAGACTTCGACTGGAAATTTCTGTCCCAGTTGCACTAGAGAGTGAAGTCTAATTGATCAAGAAAATAACCATCGCATCAAGGATGTAGATGCTAATCATGTTTATATGTACATAAGAATCTGCATTTCACAGGATCCTATGTAGCAGGCACAAACTTTTCGTCCTCTTCCCATTATGGCATTTGAAACACAAGGCGGCACTGCCCGGTTTAGTACTTCAAGGGGTGCGAGCTACACGTGAACCTACTCAATTGAAGAAATAGGGAGATTCTATGACCTTTCTCAAATCAAAGTCCCCATGTTCCGGCAAGGGGGGGAATGACAGTGTAGGATAGGAAGCTTGAAAGCTCTCCAACAACTGCAGAAAGATTCAAAGAAACAAATATGAGAGGACAATAAAGTAACATTTTCCAGATTTTGACACATCAAATGCGTAAAACTGATTTTAGTGAAAGGTTTAAATCCTTCGATCAACGGAACAGGTTCTCATTCTTGCAACTACTTCAGAAGGAAAAAGAAAGAAGCAAACAAATATTTGGATTATTGTTTGAATGAATAAATTAGTCATTCTCGTTCAACTTCATCAGCTCTGTATGATAAAAAGGAAGAGCTGCAATCATTTTCTACACAGATCATTTCTTCCAATGGTCAAAAGGCAATACTAATTTTTTTAAAAACGTTTTAATGCCTTCTTACATTCTTGTTTAAAAGGAGTGTGGATTCATAGGTAAAAAGAAACACTGTAATTGATAATATGATATTTTCTACTTTTCCTGTAGTGCTGATACTTACTTTCTCAAGAATGGGCGTTTCGTAAAGCTCAACAAACTTTTCTCTCAATGTCCTGTTCAACTCATCCACATCGCATGCATGCGTCCAATATGAGTCATGAACACCTGTAGCAGAAAATGCTCAGTTGTTTTCTTTTCACAGAAACCCTCGCAAAGTGGGGCAAAAAAGAGAACTTACGAACCTGCAAAATTTAAGCCTGCTTTTCTGCATGCAATTGCAGTCATCATCATATGTGAACCATCAAGGGAGTGAATGAAATTTGGTGGAAAAGCAGTCCTTTGCCGCTTGACCATTACCTGCAAAGGGCATAGAAATAGAAGAAATTTTCTTCCGGAAGTTTACCAAGTTGAATCTCAAAGAGGAAACATTTGAAGAAGGATATGTAAATGAACCTGAAAAATGAGCGCTTTGTATCCCCATTAGTTCCCACCTCGTTTATATAGAACAGAACATTAGATAACATAAAGCATGAGAGCAAAGTCAAGATAACTACCTTTTCTGTTTCCCGTTGCAAAGTCAAAGTTTGGAGAGAAGTCTTAACCTGCAACAAGATTTGCCAAATAGAGATTTAATGACTCAAGTAGTTTATAATGGCATGTAGACCAAAAATGACCAACATAGTAACACTCACAAAATGTCTTCCAAATTTGCGGTAAGGCTGAACAACTGGAAGTCCAAGAGGAGTTGTCCATCTGACTGGTTCATTTTCAGAAGCAATTATCTGTTGAAACTTAGAGGTCAATGAATATAAACTTGAGTACAACAAATTCTAACGCACTTTTATCACCTGATCAAACTATTTGTACAAAATATATCCCATCTCAATTTTTTTAATCATTCAATAAACATAGTTCTTGTATAATCTGATATGCCTGCTTCAGATGGAAAATGTTTTTTTTTTTTAAAAAAAAAGGAACTGTCTTCGGATGGAAAATTTTTGACCGACCTTAAATGCATCATGGCAGAATCAGAGAAAACTCAGGACAAGAATCGAGCAGGAATGACGTGGTGCTCCTCCCCTCCCCTCCCACCACCAGACCACCATTCACAAAAACAAAAAGTAGGAAACACAAAAAATAACAGATAAGAAAGAATTTCTTGTACCCTCAAGTTTAACAAAATTATGCAGACATCCCTTCTAGTGGAATAGCTGGTGCTTTATGGCAAAGATTAGGTGGTGCGCACAGCTTCTGAAGGTTCAAAGTAATTAATCAAAATACATATATGCTTATAAAGAAAGGGCTATCCTACCCAAAAAAGCTGATGGACTAGTCTCATCTACAAAATTCAAGTCAGTCTTTTTTTAATGAAGAGTGGATTCAAAGAAAGCGATCAGAATGCTGAACCAGCTGTACTAACATAATATTACACCGACAGAAAAAAGAAAGCTTTTATGTGGAGTACGCAGGGAAGTGAAGCTTTCTCAGTGAGAGCCTTTTACTACGGGCTTCTAGCAAAGAGAAGATGCAACATTTCCGCACCTCACTATTTGGATCCCTATAGCTCCGACCAAGGTATGCTTCTTCACGTGCATGGCAACTAAGGGTGCATTTACACGGTGAAAAAAATGAAGTAAAATAATTGGTGCTACATGTCCACATAGTCATGGGAGGATATGAATCACCTACTGATGTCTTGTCAAGTGATGAGCTAATTATGGTGGGCAGTATTGAAGCTTTTGGAATGCGAGCGACAGGGAAGAATGTTTTGTCCAGTTGAGCTTCTAGACCAGATAATACTATGACATAGGTTACTATAGAGATAGGTGGATAAAGATTTTTTTGAAGGACCTAGAAAGACCACATCTCTAATATTAATTTGTCTAACCTATTAATTAATACATCAATTATCAATTAATATTTAATAGTAATAATAATATTAGTAGGATGAACAGAGGGAAAGCGAACAGATCCGATGAGATTTCGGTGGATTTTTGGAAGAGCATGGTCAAGGATGGTATTGAGTAGTTGACTAGGTTGTTTAATCCTATTATGAAGACTGCTAAAATGTCTAATGAGTGGAGGAGGAGTACAATGGTTCTATTATAAAAGAACAAGGGTAATATTCAAAATTGTAACAATTACAAGGGTATCAAGTTATTAAGCCACTCTATGAAGGTCTGGGGGAGAGTGGTGGAGATGAGGGTGAGAAAAAAAGCGTCTACTTCAGAGAATCAGTTCGAATTTATGCCGGGGCGGTCGACTACTGAAGCAATCCATCTTGTTTGGAGATTAGTGTAGAAATATAGAGAGAAAGAGGGACTTTCATACGGTGATCATTGACCTTGAGAAGGCCTATGACAAAGTTCCAAGGGATGTTCTATAGAGATGTCTAGAGGTGAAAGGTGTTCCACTTGTGTATATTAGTGTGATAAAGGACATGTATAACGGAGCCAAAACTCGTGTAAGAACGGCAGGAGGAGACCAAGAGTATTTTCCTGTTGAGATGGGACTTCATAAGGATCTGTGTTGAGCCTTTTCTTTTTGTCTTAGTAATGGATGAGATAACACGGGCAGGTGCCATGATGTATGCTATTTGCAGATGATTGATGAAACGCGGACTAAAGTTAATGATAGATTGGAGGTTTGGAGATATATTTGGAATCCAAAGGGTCCAAACTGAGCAGGACCAAAATAGAATACTTGGAGTGTAAACTCAGTGTTGCAAGAGATGAAGCAGACATTGAACTGACGCTTGCCACTCAATCTATTCCAAAATGAGAAAACTTTAAGTATCTTGGGTCCATCATCCAGAGTAGTGGTGATATTGACGATGATGTCACACATCGTATTGGGGCAACATAGACGAAATGGAAGCTTGCCTCTGGAGTATTGTGTAATAAAAAGATACCACCTAAACTTAAAAGACAAGTTTTTTAGAATGGTGATTAGACCGTCTCTATTATATAGGTGAAGTGCTGGCCAATAAAAACTCACATGTTCAGAATATGCAGGTGTGGAGTTGAGGACGTTGATATGGATATGTCGACATAGCAGGAGTGATAAGATTAGGAATGAGACCATCCGAGAGAAGTTAGAGGTGGCCCTTGTGGCTGACAAGATGAGAGAAGAGAAATTGCGATGGTTTGGACATGTGTAGAGAAAAAGTACCGATGCTCCTGTTAGGAGGCGCAAGAGGCTGGATTTAGGGGTTACACAGAGGGGTAGAGGTACACTGAAGAAGTATTGAGGGGAGGTGATCAGACAAGATATGGCGAAACTTCATCTCACTGACGACATGATCTTAGATAGAAAGGAGTAAAGGTTGTGTATTAGGGTAGAAGGCTAATAGGCTAATGGGGGTAGGTTGAGTATGGCCTTGTGATATAGTAGGTTAGTAGGAGTAGTCGTGTCTTTATATCCTGTGTTGTCATTATTCGTCTTATATTTGTCACTTTTATCGTATTTACCTACTATCATTTGCTTTTCATTATTACTCGTTTTTCTTTTTTTCTTTTCTTTTCTCTTTTTTCACATCTAGTATCTTCTACTTATAGGGCTTGATTTTTTAGATGAGGATTTTACGGAAACAACCTTTCTATCTCTATGAGGTAGTGGTAAGGTCTGGGTACCTTTTACCCTCCCAAAACCCCACTTGTGGGATTCCACTAGGTATGTTGTTGTTGGAATAATAATAATAATAAGGTGGAGGAGTCGGCAAACTAAGGAGATACCTCCTTTGACACTGATGGGATTTCTATGGATGGAAAGAAATAGAGGAGCTTTTAAGGAAATAGAGGAAACAACTGAAACAAAGCAAGACAAATCTCTTGTTCTTTATTTAGTCTTTGGACTTTGGAGTACCCACAATATCCCAGTTTGTACCGATGATAAGGTGCATTTTGTGGACAACGTAGATTCTACCACATCTGTATACCAGTATTTCCTCATTCCTCAACTATCTCAATGATTCATTCTACCAGGGGAAAAAACCCTTCAGCCAATTAAAATCTTCATCATCATGTGTCAATAACAACAAGAACATCATTAGTAAATGAAGTAGAAAACAGGGTCTAGCGAATTGACAAAAACAATTTTGACTAAGATCAACTACCACTGAAGAGTTATTACACACTAAGAGCTTGTGCAAGAGTTAGCCAGTCCATGTGGTAAAATTTAACTGCTCATTCGACCTAAATATTGAGAGATTGAACTTGGAACACATTTCACTGGTGATAAAGTAATAATTAGGCATACCTTAGCACATTCTCCAAGCCAAGTCATGATGCTGCGTGCAGCTTCAAACATCTCCCCTAATGCAGTTAATGTGACCTAATAAATGCGTCAAAAGGTGCTCGTCATTGACCAAGATAAGAACTTTACTACATATGATGGCATGGGCAAACCAATGCTTCAAAAGGTGCTGATTATTGACCAAGAACAGAACTTGAATATATGATGTAATGGGAGTTTATTTATCGCCAAGTTCATTAGCACTCTATAAGCATCACCACATAAGTGATGTCTTCTTATAGAACTTCATGTGATACTATACATCAAAAAAGCATGCAACAAGTGGGCTAATTATGAGTATGAACACATAAATTGACAGTCACTTCCAAGCAAGCAGAAACCAGATACAGCTGCCACCAGAAGTTTAGCAGTTCTGTTCTTTGGTTTTAAGCAATTGACGAGTTGATTCTCAACTGATCATAAAACCCATTCATCAGGTTTAAATATATCAACATATAGAACACCTATCAAAAAAATTTGAGTGAAGTATCAAAAACACATCTAAACACCTTTTTTTTTTTTGAGATTCATATCTAAACTATCATCAGTTTGAGTAACACACCTCAACTAATATGTGTTGGTGTGTATACTAGACTCTTTTATTAAAAAATAACTAGCTACATGGTATTTCACATAGACAACAAGTTCAACCTTAGCAAACATTTAGCAAACGATATATCTAACTCAAAACAAAAATATAAATTCTTTTGGGCGATGGGACAGGAATTTATATATATGTTTTTAAAAAAACTCTAATGTTTTTATTAGAGGGGAGGGGGAAAAGAAATTCTTTTAAGAACTTTCAAAATAAGATACTCCCTCTGTCCCATTTTATGTGACACCCTTTCCTTTTTGGTCCGTCCGAAAAAGAATGTCACCTTACTCTATTTGGAAACAATTTAACCTTGAAATTCCCTTTTTACTCTTAACGAAATGATTCTCAGCCACACAAATATTTCAAAATGATTTTAGACCACAAGTTTCAAAAGTCTTACTTTTTTTCTTAAACATTTTGCCAAGTCAAATGGTGCCACATAAAATGGGACGTATTAAATTTTTTGAGGGGGTTGGGTTGGGTTGAGTTGGGTTGTGGGGGCATGGGGGGGAGTGGTGGTGGAGTGAGGTAAGTAAAATATTTAAAATTTTATTTTTAAATTTTTTTTAAAATGTCAATTTTTTGGAGAGATAGTGATACTTTGATATTTAACTTTTAGCTAACACTCATATTTATTTAATTTTTATTAAGATAGGATTTTTTGTCCATGTGGCAAGAGAGTATAGTACACACACCATCAAGAGAGTGTAGCAAAAGAGAAAGGTGTGTTCCTCAAACTAATTAGTGATAGTTTAGGTATGAACTCACCCTCTCAATAGTTTAGGTATGAAATTAAAAGGAAAAAAAGAGATAATTTAGATGAACTTTTGACACTTCACTCAAAAAATTATCAACATATAATACTCCATCTTGCCCTTACTTTTGCCGAATAGCATGCAGCACCAAACAGTTCATAATCATCAGTAATCGCATCACGCTCCTTTAACCTCCTCTTTATTTGATCACGAGCCCCGATGTAAGTGACCCCATAGACTGATGTCATCACTGTCTGCTTCACTAACTTCCTGTCAACCTGTATGACAAGCCATAAACCAATCCTGAGTGACTTAGTTGCCTTATCATCAAGCAACTGCAGCACATAAAGCTCATGAATATCAAAAAGCAACGATTCTCTTTCTGGTGGCACACCAATACTCTTATCTGTCAACCCATTTATCTCAAACTACCAACAACTTCAGAAAAAGGGAGAATGTTGTTGGCAATGAAACAACTGTGGCCTTAACAAGGTGATCAGCATGATACCTGATTAACTAAAACTCTTGCATGAACAGCATCTGGAAATTCTGCAGGATCGCTTTGTGCATCTCTATTCATAATATCAAGGACCCTGAAAAATAGCAACATCAAAATATGTACTATTGCCTCCTCCAAAACTTGGATATCAATCAACTTCCCTTGCAGATTATAAACAAGCTTTTTTCATCCTCCTATGAGCACAACATGGAACCTCAGGAAATTTTCGTGACATTTCCTGGAGCTCACAGATAATAGATCAAGAACTCCATAACTAATTTAATGATATTCATTATTCCAGAAAGTTCAGTTAAAGACTCCATAACTAAAAAACTCACCTCGCTGCTATGCCAGAGTAAACATCAGCAGGTTTTTCTCCAGGAACCAAATTGACTGCAGCAGCTCCCAACTGTACCGATGAATCTCAATAGAAGGTTGATTAAGTAGATTCCAAAGATTATTATAGATAACAAAAATAGAAGTAATAAATAATTCATTTTGCTTATCTCACAAAGAGAAATAAAATGAACTCTTTATGCTTGAACGATAACAAAAGAAAGAAAGGAAATGGTGTTAACTGATGGAGACACTCTAAATGTGCATTTGATTTTACAAATTGTAACAAATGTTAATCCTCCATGTTACTGAACCACATAGGATTCTGAACCCCAAAGGGGGAAGTAACGAGGAAAATGGAAAAGCAAATGGTGGTGGGCTAGCCTTTAATATTAATTCAAGCAAGTTTAAACATGTCAATTGGGTGGAAAGGGGGAGTGCACATCAGATTCATTGTAATCAAACTCGCATATTTAACGTCATGCTTTTTATTACCTTATCTCTTCCAAGGGCAGCATAATGTTGTAAACCGTTGCAGGAACCATCCTGTAAATTACAACAGAAAAATACAGAAGTTCTATGAGATAAATTTTACGCACATACCCAAAATATCACAGATAAATTCAATCAAAAAGATTATGTACTTGGGAAGCAAATGGTCTCATTAATTGAAAATTATATCAAGTGACATTCCTCGAACAACAGTTAGTTAAAGACATGAATAGGTGTCAGATGCAACTGAGTTCTAGCCCAACTCCTGCAATCTAATGAGATGAATAGACAATCTCACCAGCCTATATTCAATGACTCTGAGATAAGACCAAAAAGAGAATTCCTTTTGTTTAATCTTTTTCATTAATCTGGAAGCAACTACCGAAATCCGCCACCTTGTTCAAAATATGTAGTTTGTTATGGAAATCAAACCCCAAGAAACTGTTTGAAATACCTGCTCCACCAATCGGCGAGGAAGGTATACATACAGCCTTTCTTAAACCGTTGCAGATCATGTCAAAACGAAATAAATAAAATCCAAATATATCACTGATTTCCATATAAGACTATGTTCTGCCTTCTAATCATACTGACATGCTTTTCATAACACGTAGCAATGGCTTATAAATAAAGGTGCAACTATACTTTCAATGTGAGTCAAACATCAACAGACAATTTTTTTCCTTTTTCGAGGAATGGTAATACATTGGGTCTATCTGAAACACCCTCTCTACCCCAAGGGTAGGGGTAAGGTTTGCGTACAGCCTAACCTCCTCAATTTCCCATTTGTGGGATTACACTGGGTATGTGGCTGTTGGTAATACATTATCAACATAGCAATATGGAAGAAATATTTACAAAGGGTTATCAGAAGCAACAATAAAGCTTCAAAAGCATTCATCCTTCATAGAAGTGCTAGCATAGATTCTGCATTATCTTAGGACGCTTACTTCCTTACACCAGAACGAAACACACATTATACAATTTGACTTGTTCTCATGTAGTGCTGAATTTTTCCTCAAGGCATCTAAGGTTTCTTTCTCTCACCAAAACATCAACAGACAAATTAAATGTGCAGGACCAATGATAGTAAAACTTGCCTGGTGCACAGGAATATGAGAAATAACCGTCTCTGGGGATGAGCTTCTGAGAGCTTCACTAAGATTAATGCATACAGACAGGCACTGAAAGGGATCCTCTGCATTCAACCACCAGCGCCTTCCTTCGAGCGGTTTGTCAGCAGAATCAAATATATCATCCAAGTGACTTTCAGTAAAAGCTATTCTATCATCAAGAGATAATTTCTCCACACCACCAGCAAATAAATTTGCAAGGTGTATCTTCAACCAGCGCAAGCCAGATTCTCCAAGAGGACGACCTGCTGCAAACTCCAGTACACCCCGGCAGATATCAGAACCGAGATGGTTTAAATGTGGATGCATGGGATATGCACGACCTCGGAAATCAATGTTATGCGGATAGAAGAAACCTTCTTCATCTTTCATTCTATGCGCTACCTGTTCAATCATGCAGAAGCAAATCTCAGGAAAAAAATCAAATAGGTACAGAAATATAAGAGCCATGATTGCAACTGTGCCCGAGTAGGATTTTCTACATATGTTTCCAGATGTTATTGGAAGTTTATTAGAACATAAAAGAGAGAAGCAACTGGAACCTACAGCAAGTTTCAGCTCGATGTCACATCGTTGTGAGTGCCTTTCTCTGTTCTCTTTCTTGACAGATTTTACATTCCACCTCCACTTTTTGAGTACTGCCTCATCTTCCGTCTGTGGTTCCTCCGGCAAAGGGGCCTGCAAACAACAGAAATATTACAGTGATCGCCAGTTCCACATAAATCATTTTATACAGCTAATGAAATTCATTTACTTAACAATGAAAAAGACAGCAGCTTTTTCTAAAAAATAGTTAAAAGTACAGAGCAACTAACATCATTGCGGTCCACCAAATGAGCCAGCCGACCACCACCAGCCCATATTCTATCAACAACAGAAAGTACCCTTTTGTTTATCCTCCATTTGGTATTTCCCAGAGTATCAAGAGCCTAGATACATTTCAAGTTTCTTGATGTGAGCAAACAAATGAAACATGTGATCTCAAGGTTATTGAACAAGTCATTGACAAAATGAACCTCAAAAACTGGTTGCAACTGGTCACTGGAGGCTCTCTTTACTGCTTCACGTTGTTGTCTTGATCCATGTGTCCGCATCACATATGAAGGCAGAAAGAGGTGACCACCCTTGTCATAACTGAAGCCATAAATACAAGATATATACACAGTTTCTTGTAAGGAAAAACATGAGATATATACATAAATATATACAGTATATATACACTATATGTGCGTGGGGGTGGGGGGGGTAGAGTATATGCATAAGTGAAAGAAACAGGAAAGGGCATCGCAAAACAAAGAGACAAATAGACAAAATTACTATACCCTTTCCACTTCACAGGAGGCACCAACATTGGCATGTAAGGTATCACCATGTGTCTGGCGTGCTGCAGGACAAAAGTAAACAAACTACTGAGGATAGTTCTCATATCTCGTAACTCAATAAAACAAGACTAGCTGATCAACAAAAGAAGTTTTAAATAACAATACCTCCCAAAGAGGCAAAAATTACTTACAGTTCTTTCAAGTCCTTTGAAAACAAGTTCATCACATTGGATAATACCATATCTTCTGCTCGCACTCCTGTTAGGGAATAATCCCCCAATTATTATCAATTGTGTTTTTAAAAATAAATCATCATTTGGGAGTCAAAATTAAAAAACTTTTAAAAATCGACGTGAAGAGAATGAACAAGTACTTTTTTCCTTTGGCTACAGTTCTAATACTGTGTATAAAGGCAGGTCGAATGTCAGGTGGATCAACTGCTAACTGATCAACAGGAGACTGTATATAAGCTGTCTGTAGAAGCAAGTCAATCAAATGGCTTCCAACCTGGTGGAAGAATAGGTACTGTCAAAGTTGAACAAATCATATATAAAAAAATTTTGAAGTTTCAACATCAATGAGGATGAGCGCAACCTTTGCTTTAGTATGTGGGCCCCAAGGCTTTGAATCTTCTTGACTTCTCACTATCTGGTTCACTGCATGTGACTTCTGTTTTTCCATTAGACTAGTGACTTTCTTGTTTAGTTTCTCTTGTTCTAGAGTGGCATGTTGTCCATCTACCATTTTCGTTACGTTCTTGGCTTTATGGATCTTTGTTTTCTCTAAAAATTTGTGTATTCTAACCTGATGCATGAGGAAGTGCATGATCAGCTCCAGGTACTATCAAATGGAAATCTCTGTCTTCTCAAACATTTCTGACTACCATTTCTTGAAACTTGACACAGGGTAAACCAAAATAAGGTTTGTCACAGGTAGCCAACATAACACCAAATACACTCACTTCCAATATTTTGGAAACTATCTTGGGTAACATATAAGATATTGACAGTACAGTTCAATTTATCAGTTAAATTAGATCTAACACACGGACATCTTTTAATTTTCTTGTTAGCTAGAGAAACCACATAGTGGTACAGTTAAACCCATTAAGCCATAGTTAGTTAAACTACCTTAGAACATCTTGTGCAAATTTCCGAGGCTAAATTATGTCAGGTTGCACTATGAGTCTATGACCAATCTTTATTTTCAAAACTTGCAGTTCATTTTATAATATTCAACCTTCAGAATCTAGTGGAAAAGCTGTGAGCTATGCATTAATCAATGAGCATTGCTCCTCCTTTCACTACCTTGTTCTTTATAGATTCATTTCCTTACATCTCCTTCCAATTTATACCCCTAAACTTTCATCAGTCTTCTCCCATAAAACTGACAAAAGTAAATAGTCTACAGGTCCACAGTAAAGGATGGAATTTAATAACAATCAGCAATCACAAACATCAGCAATATCTTAATGAGGTAATCATATTTGTTTCAATAAATATGCTCTCACATACCTGAACCTGCTGGATTACATCTAGACAAATGAAAGCATGTGAAGCTTCACATTCTATTTTTACCTGGAATTTTTTATTTATTTTTTTTTTTTTTTGAGAAATTTTTTACCTGGTCTTATTGACAGTGTCAAGTATCAACAAGGCAATTTCTAGCCTGTAATATTCAAACCGATAGCATTGACTTTCTTTTTCTTCCCTATATCATAATTGAAAACAGAAATTGCATGAAGTTCAGGTTAAACGTCCAATGATTCCATTCTACAAGCATTTGTTGCCAACCACAACTTAGCTATTTACATGGATAACTAATTAGAAGGTAAAAAATGCTTTAAGCGTAAATCAAGATCCCCAGGGCAGTAGTGCTTCCTTCACTTCCACACTTCTAGCTTTGTCAGTTCTACCGAGTATCAGTATCCAGTGTCCACTATAGATAGTTTTAAGTGTTGTACAGTTGTTCCACTATACTCCAGAGTTCTTACACAGTCTTAATATGCTGACACACAGCTTTTTAACCATTTATCTGTACAAACTTCACAAAAGTGCAAGTGCTATTCTCTCAGACAATCTACTGCTCCATCACAACATTAAATAAGAAAAGTTGAACAATGCAGAAGCAAAACTTAAGAGCAAGTTCATAATGCAGAAAGTTTGATGCAAAAAATAGTGTTCTCTAGATCACACACAAAAATTCCAGGATAACCAACCTCCTGTTCAACTGCATCACCAATAGTAAGCGCAGCTTGTAGCGTTCTTGCACCGCCATGTTCACCCCCTGTCATCAACAATGCCATCAACTTATGCATAGTGATAACCGCCATCATATCTGCAGGTAATTGGTGAAAATACTTTGCATAAGCTGCTTTACTCTTCCCTTGACTACATAATTCCTGCTCTTGAGCTATCTTATCGCGCAAAGGCTCAAACCATCCCAAACACAATGACTTCACATATGGCAAATTGGGTGCTAACTTCTGCTGACACAAATCAAACAAAAGCTCCCTGTACTCCTTTGCAGCTTGTTTCCATGCCTGTGTCTCTACCTTGACTTGCCTCCTCTTAAGCGCTAGATATTTATTGTGGTCAATACCACTACTCAACGTCCTTTGCTTCCTCCACCTAAACCTAGACTGTTTTTTCTCTTGTTTCTTCAATTCTTGAACTTCAGACACATCTTCCTCCGCATCAGTGGAAGATACTGCCACAGCCTCAGCTACAGTAGCATAGCTCTTTCGACAAAAGTCATTAGTACTCACTTGACTTTTCATCGCACACAATGAGGGTCTGCTCAAAAACTCATCCCCAGGATAAAATTCGCCCAGATTCTGAAACCCCATTTCAAGAAATCTATTATTTGAACAAGAAAATGGGATAAAGGATCTTAATTTTGTCTTTTCCTTAAAAACAGAATCTTGACCAAAACCAAGAAAGCTATAAGCACCATTCTTTGAGCTAAGAAGAAGCTTTTGTGGGGTTCTTGAAGAAAACTGCTTGACTATGTTTCTCCACATAATAAGGGAATTCTGATATGGGTTTGTTTCTAAATGAGTGAATTGGTTGAATTTGATAGTTAGGGAAATGGGGGTTTTAGTGCTAGACATCAAATTGTTCAAGATTTTTTGGGAAGCACATAGCGTTGCAATGAAGAAACACAGGTATAGAAGAGAAGTAAAATGATGGATCAAGAAAAGTGCAGATATTCATGAGACAGAATTGTCTTGAACAAGGTGGGTGGCTACCAACAGCAAACCGACTTTGTAAACCCTCCTTAAACCTTGTGTCCTTTGTGGCAAATACAGTCTATGCATATGTTACACTTGCATAATAGACATCAATCTTGACATAATTTTTTAATTGAAATTCAAATTTTTATAATGTATAAATATTATTTTTAACTTGACAATTCCTAAATAAGTAAGCACAAAATGTTGATATGATACAGTAAATACATTACACTCGCGAGGCACATGAAAGATCATATTTGTGCATTATGCCTTTACACTTCCTTCTAACTTCATCTGCTTTTGATCAACGGACACGTATAAATATCCTAGAATATTTATACCAATTTAGTTTTTTAATGCATTTTGGAGATGAGATTTTTTAATACTGTAAAATTCATTTTAATTTTTTTTAATTAAATACGTGTTGAAATGCCAGATACAATTTTTGATTATTTTTAGATTATAGTTATAAAATTATAATCTTGGTAGGGTTGTGCAAAAGGATAAACTAAATCAAAAAGATATTATTGATTTATTGCTAATGAATTTTTTATGATTTTATCAAAAAATTTATTGGATTGTTATTTTGATTTTTAGTATTTGGTAAATCGATAACTTATTAATATTATAATAATTTATTGCTCTATTCCTTCATAAATATTAAATATTAATAAATTAACATTACTTGATACTAAATTGATAATTCATATATTTTTTTATTTTCAATGTATAACCCTTCGATTAGAAAGTAAATTAGAATATAAGGTCAAATATTACATATTATTAAGTTTAGGTGTTCAATTAATTTGTTTATTTTACAATATCTCATCATATTGCATCAAATTATTAAAGAAATCATGTATTTATTTCGTGAGTTTTTTTTTGTTGGATAAACTGAAAATCCAACTGTTAAGGACCAAAATCAATAAAATTATTTCTTATTAATTTAATATATGTAAAAATCAAATATCAATAAATCGAATTAATAATACATAAAATCGAACCAAACTGACCGATGCACACCCCTAAATCTTGGGACTAATTTATTCACCTCTCAAGTGGAACAAAAAAACACAGAGGAATAATTTATTTTAAAATTAATTTACCTTCAACTAAATCAACTAATAACAATCTTTTTACGTATTAATCAACTTGCGACAGAAATTTGTATTAGGGTTGTACATTTCTGAAGTTTGACCCAAAGAGTAAAAAGAAAAAAATTCATCCCGATTCTATAGTGCGTTTCATCGTTTTACTGTAACAAGTTACTCATGATATCTCATATATTACCCTCGTAAATCTTGAGTAATTCTGTTATATTGGTTGGTTCATGACAACTCCTTATCATAAGAAACTTATTTATTCACTTAAAACCAAATATTATCCAAACACATACCAAGTAAACCGAAGATATTGTTGTAAACTAGTTGGCCGAAGTATCTAGAACTGTAATAATGAAGAAAGAGACCAAGAGGATAACAGTATCCAAGGAGGCAAGATGACGCAACTATGATTACTCCAAATTCACCATAATAGGTACTTGAATAGCAGGTACAGAATAAGATTGACTATAATCGAACTATTTACATCTTAATAAATCATCTATCAATTCGGCGTAAGCTATCCTCAGTGCAGGATGCCGGTCTTTACAATAAGTTTTGCTGATATAATATAAAAGAAGCTCAAACCTGGGTGAGGGAGGTGGGGGTGTTCCATCAAGGATTAGATGCCTCATGAATTCACAACAAAAATTCCCAGGTTATCGAAGCATAGCATTTCCCATTTGGCACAGGCACGGAAGAGCAGATGATATAAATAGCCAGTCACAAAATTTGAATAAAAGAGAATGACCACAAAGATCTATAACACTCATCTCCTGTGAAATGGGTCATAAAAACTAAAAAGAACATTTTGTAATGGGTCATATAATCACCTAACCCAACGAGAGAAACCCCACCAACCCAATTCATTCAAATTAAGGGATCACGTGTGATAACTATCAAGCTAAGACCATTTTGGTTTGTCATGGTATCTACAACCAGTGTTTGCATTGGAATATTCAGTTGAGCTCGGGAGCATGCAAATTCTTGGAGAACTGCCATCTGAAACCAATTGGATAATAACTGTAAGCACAAGTGTTCCACAAAATATACAAACAAAACATTTAGTTTTTTGTGGTCAGTCAAAGAAAAAATGAGACGTTGAAATGAATATCATTACCATCTCCAATAAAACAAATTATGAAAGGATAAATCAAGCATTACTTTCTACGGTCAACAAAAAATAGTTTACTTTCTATTCACACCAGCTGTCCTGCTCATTACAAGGGAGCTTAAACAGGCAGATGTGGGATCTCCATGCAACACACAACCAGCAAAGCAGTACAAACTGCATTCCTCTAGTAAAAGGCCAAATCCATCCCTAAACAACAACGTAGATCCTTTCTGCCATTTCTGCAGGCTTATTGTCTAATCACTAGAAATTACTCATGAGATTTTAAGAGCTAAAGATTTTATCTGAATGACTTGTTTCATCAAATATTTTGGAAAATTTTCTGATAACAAACAACTTCTGCAGCAAACATTATACTGCACAATGCTGAAAAGAAACATGTAGCAACTACAAGAACCTCAATTGCACTTAAGTCTAGTGATTCTTTAGAGGTTTCAGCTGAATGATACATCAGCACCAAGCTGCAGGCACCAAAACTTCAGACACACAGATATGACCTATTTCAGGATCAAACATATGAAGTCATTTCCAGAACAAAAAAAATGCAACATACACTCATGCATTACAGTTACATGCTAAAGATTTCCTCAGAATTTAGGAAATCAATAGATCTCCTTTATTGGTGATAAGTTACTTAACAAATCAAGAATTCAGACAGAGACAGCAGATTTTAGCCACAGATTACAAATAGGAGTATATACAGTAAACCAACTAGCACTTGAATCTTCAAGTAATAATCAACATTTTAAGCATTCTTACACTATCCAAAACTGATAAAGTTGTTGTCATGTGACCAAGAAGCCGCAGATTAGAACAGTGGAAAAGCCCTCTTGCAGAAATGCAGGATGCGGCTGTATAGACCCTAATAGTCTGGCCCTTCTCGGACCCCACAAATAGTGGGAGCTTAATCCATCAGGCTGCCTTTTTTAACACTCTTCCTTCAGAAAGGCATTGCTCATATCAGGATTATTGGGAAGGACAAAAAAAGTATCCAGTCACAGCCAGGACAATAGATGAACTCTCTTTGCTTTTGAAGCTTTTGATTTTTAAAAAACGTCCGATAAAGAAAAAATATTGCTAAAATGCAAAGGAAGATCAGATCCATTCTTCATGAATATGCACTAAAATAGGTCAGTTCTCCAGGATATTGAATTTAATTGGAGATTAGCTGAACAGATTAAGTATTGAGTTATTTGAGGTGAATCAACTGCACAAGGACTACATACATTGACCAGATGGCTAACCAATGTAGCGCTAGGAAAAAGACGCAAAGAATCCAAAATGATGAAACAAATCAATCATAAGAAAGAAAAAAATCCTTAGATTTTGAGGAACATATTGCATACACGATTAGCCTTCTGAAATCTAGCTCGTATAGTATAGAGAAGGTGAAAATCGAAGATGACGCCAATAAAACCAAATAAACAACCAAGTGCTCAAAAGCCAAAGGTGGACAAGACTACCTCCTTAGACCAACCTTCATCAGACATTCAGACATTTGCTCCCACGGGCTTGAAGCAATCAATATTGCACAATACGGCAGATTTCATCATGTTGCCAAAGCTGCCACCAATAGCACCCATCAGTCATCAAGTTATTGCATTTTATACAAGATCAGGCTATTCTTAACTAACATACTGGTGAAAGAGATGAAAAATAAATAAAACGAAGAATTCTTAGAAAGTGGTAATCTAACCGATCAATGCTTTTTCTAGCTTTTTCCGGTTGTTCTATATTATCATTTGCCTTATCGGAGAGATCCACACTCTTTCTCGACTTTTCCTTGCGGTCCATGCTAGCTCTGGATTTTTCTCTTTGATCTGTGCTTGTTATAGGCTCTCTCTTCTCTGTGCTTTGCCTAGATTTCTCCCTCTGATCTGTGCTTGACCGGGGTCTACAATCTGTACTGCTTCGAGGTTTATCAATTTGGTTCATGCAAAGTGCAGATCCATTTCTAAAACTAGTTGATTTCTCAATAGCTGATATGAACTTCTTCAGATGTATTATGTACTCCGGAAAGAGCTCCAAATCACAATGGTTACCAGTTTTAACCCACAAAGGCTCATATTTCTGCTTAGATAGCTCAAAAAGTTGTTTGCCATGGGAGCAATCAACTACATCATCTGCAGTGCCCTAGAAACTCCCGAAAAAAGTCAATATCAGATATCAGCTAGCAATTCTGAATCCAAGAGTTACCATTATAATATAACTAGAAAAGAATTGTTTGCTCTCCAAAGAAGGTACATTCAGAAATAATAATACTAATACCAAGCTATAGAGAAAAATAATTTCATGGTGTTTGTATTATTTTTTCAAACAACGAATTGTGATGACAAATATGATAGGGTACGGAATCAATTTATCTACATGAAACTACCCTTGGCCTTAGGAAGGCAAATTACTCATATTTCCCAGTCCTATTTTGCATCGACTTGCATAAATCTCTAGAGGAAAAAGTCTAGTGAGATATTACACTTGATTCTTCAAAGACATCTTTTAACAAAATGGCTGTAAAATGTAAAAAGAGAACAAAGATGTAGATACAACTAAACGAACAAAAAAAGAAAGATGTATCTTTCTATTTGAATGTGGTGGACTTATGCCATTTAAGGAAAAGAGGTCATATTGATGGGATAGACTAAAATAGAAAGGTCAACCAAAATAGGATGGAGCTGGGAATATAAACATCCCAACGAATAGAAAGGCACGACAGTACAATAAAGAATTCCATTAAGAAAAGAAATAGGTTATGAAAATTCTAAAACTCAAAACTTATCTTAAAAGAAAAAAGAAGTGGTGAATATTTTCAGGGGCAAGGGTGGAATATACTCACAGAGACTCATAAGTGGAAGCTAAATTGGAGAAATTTGAAGGCAGAATTCCCAAGAACACCAGACATTAATCCAACCTCAATTACGGTTCCTCATTAAACACAATCAAGCAAAGAAGATTTTATATACCCCAATATGCATAATCCCAGTGACCCCATTTTATATCCAAAGATCACACTTATCCAGTAAATAATTTATAATTAGGAACACTCAATTTTATCACTATAGATGTAGTAGTAAATGTTGAAGATTCAAAAAAAAAAAAAATACTCACGTGAATAATCAGGACAGGACATTCAACTAATGGTATTTTGTCAATATTCTGCACCATAAAGAAGCAACCAATTACACAATGAACTCCAGTCCTTCAAATCAGCTTCACAAACAACTAGAAATATAAAGTTAACCTTATATATGTCAAACCAATATGTCCGCTTCACTGCATACATTACACGAAGTCCAGAGAGTATCGGGCTGTGAAGAACCACTGCCCTCAATCTTGACAATCGCGAAGCCAGATCCAGTGTGGGTCCACTACCAACTGACTGTCCATATAGAATGACATCTTCCTCTTTCACCCCATATGTCTCTTCAAGACATCTATATGCAGCTTCTATGTCGGCGTAAGTGTTCTGCTCACTAGGCTATAGGAAAATAAGAACATAAGAGTTTAACACGTCAATCTCAACAAACCTCAATCTTAATTAATCATCAAAAGAAATCTTTAATACCTTGCCGGTGGACCGCCCATACCCTGAGTAGTCATATCTGCCAGAAGAAGGTTTAAGGTAATTTGATTCAAGTATTTATAAGCTCACTAACACAGGGTACAAAATCAAAAACTTTCACTAGCTGTTCAAGAGGACGAGTGTAAGCAACTTTTTCCCGAACTCAGGGTAATCTTTTCCTCCAAGTTCATTCAGACATAATTTATGCAATTAGATACAGAGAATGAAAGGACGTCAACACATGATCCAATCAGACAGATCCCACTCTTTGGAGATCATAAAAGTTCCAAAAACAGCTTAAAGGATTTCCAAGACTATGCATGAGCAAGGTATAAATGTTACTTCTCCAGTCTGCGCAGTCCAGATGTAAGAAATGTTCATCTCCTACCATACAGAATCAATATTTTGGACATTACTTCTCACTCACCAGGTCTGAACTGGAAAAATAATCCTAGCTTTCATCAATGTATCATTTCAACTTCAGCCGTGCCACAAGAAAGAAGTTCTCAACCGGTCTTCTCTTCATATGAAAGAACATATAGAAAAGCATCAAGAACAATGCTCCTTTGTCCAAAACCATTTGATACCATTTTATTCACATACAACTCTTACAACTTTGAGGAAATAAAATAACTTCTGAATGTAAAACTTTAATAGCAGTTTTTCTCACACAAACTATCTTTTTAACCATCTGAGTGTCTAATTACATAAGATGGAACAGACAGAGTATTTCAACTTCAATTATGCTGTGATAACATAAGTTCTCAATGGGTCTATGACTACTATTTTATCATCTGAGTGTCTAATCACATAAGATGGAACAGACAGAGTATTTCAACTTCAATTATGCTGTGATAACATAAGTTCTCAATGGGTCTATGACTACTATTTTATCACTGAATCTGAAGATGCATCAACAGTATATATTAGGTTTAAGGAACTTTAATTGTTATAGAAATTGGCAAGGATGGACAAAACGGAAAAGTGACAGACATATAAAAAGATCTTCTAAACTAACCCCGTAGATGTATACATTGGATTCTACTATTGAAACAAAGAAGTCACTGTTTCATTCTCATCCGACAGCAAGACATCTATCTACTTTTCAACCCAAAAAGTAAAAAGCAAAAATAATAATAATAATAATAATCAAAGTTTTAAGGAAAAAGTACTACTAGTCTCTTACTATAAGAGGGCGAGAAAATATACCCCATCAAATTGACCCGGAGAAGGTGACTGAGTTCAGTAAACAAGTCGTACATCTGCCCTAGATCAGCCGCGTTGCCGTGCGAATAAAGCACCGTCAGCATCGCTGCCGGATTCTTAACGTACACCGCCACAATCTCCGTTCCTTTCTTTGTCGGTAGCTTCAATACGTCGACGTTTTCCTTATTCGCCACCTCAGTCAACCTCAATTTCCCGGTCGATTCTTCCACCACCACTCCATACGACGGCGGATTCGGCGGAAAAAATGCAAACTTTGCTGCCATCGACGACGTCACCGCCCCCATGCTTCCGCCCTATCTAAATCTAGAAATAAATTATTTACACAGAAAGCACAAATAAGAGTAGATTATATGTCTATGTAATTGAGTGATCAAAATAAATATAGGATCCCAAAAATCTAGCTAGGGTTCCGAATCGAATCGGTCGTTTATTTCTACGGCTATACGTAGAGATTTCTTTGTACGCTTTTGAACGGAGAACGTTGAGAAAAAGGAGGAGGGATTTCCGGCGTTAAAAAGGAAGAGAGCACGTGTGTAATAAACGCTGCTTCGAAAATTAGGTATTGTACGTTGCCGTTGTACAACGTACTAACGCATCCCTGTGCTTTACACGTGTCGCCTTAGGTTTCACCGTTCCTTTGGTCTTCCTTCTATTGACTTTTTCTTTTCATTATTTCACCTTTCATGTTAAATTGACTAAATTTTTTAATAAATAAAAACTAATTAAATTTAATATTTAAACTATAAATTTTAAAATAATAAAAAATTATACAAAAAATAATTTAAGTTATTATTTTTTTCATATAAATATGATAAAAATATATTTTAAAATATTGATTAAAATTCATATAATTTAATATAGATAAAATAGTAATAAATAAAAATAAATGAATAAAATATATGAATAGCCCGGCTATAACAATAATTACTATGTTATTTAATCAACTATTACATTTTTTTTGTTCGAATAATTTAAATTACATTATAGTGAGTATAATAGAACTATGTTATTTAATTCAAATACGTAAAACTATTTTTAGTGAATAAAGTATGAATGATTTGGTAATAATGGACTTATCAAAATATGGGACTTTGGAGCATTCAGAAAAAGAAAAACAGTTTCGATTAGGCTGTCTAAAGGCCTATCGTTTCTATCTAAAAGAACAGCTTATCATGTGGTGTATGCCTTTTTTTATTTATAATGATAATTAAATAAATTAAGAGATCGTTTGGTACATGTATTGAAAATATTTTTATCACTAATTAAATAATAAAAAATATTTTTTATTTATTAATTAAACATGAAAAAATAAGTTAGAAAATAAGTTATTTTTCAAGAAATATTTTCTAGGTAAACATTGATACCAAACACACTCTAACATTGCAGCTATTATCTTTCTTTTCTATAAATTTTATGATGTTTGATATTTAATAATGTGTTTAGTTTGATTTTTATTTGATATTTGCATTAAAGTTTGATTATTATAAATTCATGCCTTGTGTAAAATTTATCAAAAAAATATTGTTCATCAAGAATGTATTTATAATCCTTTTCATAATTAATATCGTTCGTGAATAAAAATGATATATAATAATTTTACGATATCTAAAAATTCTTTCCTCTTTTTAATATCTTAAATCTATAACTTTAAGATTAACAATAAAAAATGTTTTATCATTTGAACAATTACTTGTTGTCTTATTTTTAATATGCTTTGAGCAATGCCTTAGTTCTCTTTCAAGCATTTTCAAAAAGTAAGTGAAACTTAAATTAAATATTTTTTTGAAAAAATTATGATATAATTTAAAAATCTTGTTGCTAATCTAATTACTTGTAACTATACATGAGTTAGTATTTAAGATAGGATAAATTTATCACATAATTAATTTTATCACATTTTTATTTAATATAGTTAATATTCTATGCTTATATAATCCAATAATTTATATGTAGGCCTTTTCATAAAAGTGTTGTTAGTGCGGAATTTTTTTGCCTTTATCCAATCACCTGTTGGGAGCTAGCTGATAGTCGGGAGATTCATCTGAACTTTTTCTTGAAGAAAATTATATTATTTATATAATATTAAAATTATTTTTTATGTATTTATGTCGATTTACCTTCAACTTGTTAGTGTAATCACTTTTTTCATATTTTGAAACTCTTTAGTGAAAACTTTTATTTCACCACCATCTATCATCAAGAATTTATTTTGTGATAATCCATTCTCTTTTTTAGTTATTACAGTTTTTTTTTAAAATCAAACAATATAATTCTGATTAGCATTTTAAGATATATTTTTGTAATTATATCATGATTCCTGGTCAGTGCTCGTGCAATAATGTATCAAAAAATCTTTTTGCACTTCTTTCTTATTCCAACCTTCAACTTTTGGGGTATTACATCTTCATAATTACTAATTTACCTAATACTCTCTAGTTCTAATTTATGTTGAGTGAATTGTTAAAAAAAAAATTCAAACAAGTAAATTTTTCGAAGTTCAATAGAACATTTCACTATGATTCTTTACTATTTTATATTTTTAGGAGATTAGCTTAGAAATATTCAAAATAATAATTAAAAAAACTTAATTTTTGCTTTTAAATATATATTTTTTTAATGAATATGTCATATCCCAAATAATTTACTTAATGTGCACTTGGGGGAGTAGTATTAGTCAAAAACTTATAAGTGATTAGACAATTTCCATGGAATATGAATGCATATCTTTTGTAATTAAAAATTCTTTTTTAAAAATTAAATAAAAAATTATAGTATTTGGTTTACTGACTCAACTAATAAGTCAAAATTCATTCATGGCCAATAAATTGGAAAAATATTTTTGACCAATACTTAATGTTTAATCATATTTTTTCAAAATATATTCCCCCACCCCCAAAGTCAGAATTTCATTTATGGCCAATAAATTTGAAAAATATTTTTGAGTAGTAACTAATGTTTAATCATATTTTTAAAACATATTTCTAAATATATTTTTCTCCCCGCCCCCCTCGCCCCCAAAAAACTAGACATTACATATGATTTTTTTTAGAGGAAGCTACACATCTAACTTGATTTTATACAACAACAACATACTCCAGTGCCTCAAAAGGCTCCCGCTCATTACGGGGTGAGGGAGGGTCGGATGCACGCAGTCTAACCTCTATATTTAAAAATATAAAACGGTTGTTTCCATATGACCCATGAGGAGCATCGAAAGTTGCATTGACTAACTGCTACTTCACAAATGAAAAAAACGCAAA
>JAOTQJ010000049.1:24351999-24385280 GCA_025642045.1 Solanum sejunctum | reverse complement strand
TTTTATATGGTTAGAGACCAGTGGAGACTGGAGCCACCCTTATTCCAGGGATGTCAAACTGACTGTTTTGAAAGGGCCGTAATTCCTTTTTGATATGATTCATATTTTTGACTCTTTATCTTTGTGAAAATTTTGACTCTGTTACTAGTGTGAGAAGATTTACTAGTTATATATATGTCCCTTTGTTAGCAAGATTTAGAATTCTAAATCTGAATACCTTGCCAGACATCACTTTGGATACTCAATAACATACCTAATATAATCCTACAAATAAATTTGAAAAGGATAATTATATATAGTCTCAGCTTATGAAGTACTGAGACTTATTACTTATTTATTAGCTTGTTTTTCACAATTTAAATTGAACAAGTAAAAAATGAATGATATTTTAGTGGGCTAAGGAAACTGATAAAAGGTTAAACGGGGAGACAAGCATTGGTAGTCGTAGCCTTACTCATCCTACACGTGTCTAATCCTTTCCTTTTAAGATTTAATTAACTCCTAATTTCGTACTACCAAAATAAAAAACCTTCTTGCATGTATTTGCCGTATCTTAATTTATCATCTTTCTTTTATGCTGGTCTGTCTAATATGTCCATTTTATATTTTTCGAATGTCGAGTTTAATTGTATGCAACTTAGTTTACTTCATCAAGTTATATTGTTTTATTAATCTATAATAGATTCAGTACTTATAATTTTTAGATAATTTATAAATAATCTTTTTCAAAATAAAAACTTATCATAATTGCTTTAATTATATTGATAATTTAATATTACATTTCTCCTCTTTATCTATATGTATATTTATATCTATATCTATATAACATATATTTTTTTAACTTTATATTACTTGATTTTTATTAATCTGATATATTTGTTAAGAAATTTTTAATTAAAAATATATTTTACTAAATTAAATCAAGATTCATCTAGTTGATCGAGTGATAGACAGGTATAAAGAAGGAAGGGGGATAATGACGCGGACTTTAGATTTGCCTACAACTATTACTTCTATAATTATTTAATACTAAAAATAATATGAAAAAATTAATAAAATTCTCTTAATTTGTTAAATAAACCAATAAAAGTAAACTAGTGAAAAAGTAAAATGTCTTTGATTTGTGTCAAGACTACCCTGCAAGTAAGTGGAACCAGCGGGGAAGAAGGCTAAGCAACCGACTAACAGCAGAAACCACACAGTTTTCAAGGATCAATCACTTGGAGGGCACATCCCTCGTCTCAATATATTATATATTTATCAAATATCATTTTACGATTATAATTATAATAACATATTCAGTGAAATTTTATAAAAAAAAATTTAAGAAGAATACAATATATTATTAATTAATAGAAATAAGAAGTTATTTTTGAAACACGCTCTAAATAATAATTAGATAATACTTAATTTTTTTTAACCATTATTACTTCTAATTTGTTTTAAATTACCGGAGTATAATTAATTGCAATAATCTTTTAAATAATGATTGTATAAATACTTTTACAAGATAACCATCCCAGGGAGGAAATACTGTAGCCGAAATGGCATCCAAGGCATATGAAATAATCTTTTAATTTATGATTTCCATACACTTTTTGAACTTTAATAAAGATGGTGTACAGTACTGGATTCTGTGACTCAGGTTAAATTAGTACATTTAATTTGCTAATAATTCACTCACCGTTATCTACTGATGATTTGCATGGCAGTGTGTGGAACCATATATAGTAACAGCTCATCATCTCTTATAAATTACTGACAAATTGCCTTTAAACTAAAGAAAAACTATGACTAGCTAGCTTTGTTCAAAGTCACTACTGCAAATATTTAGATTCTTATTGTTTTGTCGTTTAAAATAAAAAAAAATTATGGGAACTTTTGGGATGGTTCAGTGGTTTGAGCTTGGCGCTTCGATATTAGAGGTTTTGAAATTTCTTGCCAGCTATTTTCAATAAATTTTCAGGTGATAAAAATTAAATTTATTTATAAATATTGTGGGTACAAATCTATTCCTCTCTTGATTCTTCTCTTCTTAAATTTTTTCATGATTCAAGAATCATTAGTGTTGTATTGTTCGAACTAGGACAATTTGGACTTGATAGACAGTTAGTATTGTATTTTTTGAACTAGGATGATTTGGATTTATTTCCATCTCGAGGACTGTTAGTGATGTATTTCTCGAACTATGATAATTTGGACTTGATCTCCATAAAAGAATTTGTGTAGAATTTATGAGATTTTGATCGCTTTAGGAGTACCCAGAATTTATGCGGTATCTGAGATGTCTTTTAAAAAGAATATAGTAACTTTGTATAGACATGAATTAAAGTTTACGGTATAGTAGCCTCTAAGAAACTACTAAAATAAGACTCATATTGTAAAGTCCTATAAAATTTTGATGTCTACATCAATAAACTAAGGGCTTTACCTTCTGAATTGAGCTCGTCATGCTGAACTTTCAATGTCTACACCAACAAAACAATGACTTTGCCTTCTTAATCGAGCCCATCACATTATAAACATGCTTAGTACGAGTTATAATTTTAGAATTGAATAAAAAAACTCTTACCGTCGGAGCAATACGGACAAACTGTACATGGTGATAAAGTTTCCTTAAAATATTTGATGAGTTGAGATTACCGAAGTGTTGCAGAAGTTGGGCCGGGTTAATATATTTGAATAAGACAGGTGTCGGAATCCTAACTTTGACTCAAATTTTGAACTCTATAAAGTCCCACGTTATACTAATATCTACTACTACTCTCACTCTCTTGATGAGGAAAAGAAGACAATTAACCTATGCTTTTTTGAGTTCACAATAATATGGTATCAATTAAGTTCAATATTCAGCTCGTACTTGTAATTGCTTTACTCATTCTGCAACAAGAGCAAACTTCAGCTAATGCTCTGTTTGGTAACTACACTTCAATTTGTACATTTTCTTAATAGCTGATTTACCAATAGTGACATTTCTTTTTCATTATGTCCCCTGCTTTGCTTTTTGTAGGAAAACTGAGGAAAGAGTTCAACTATATGCAAAAAGACCATGTATGTGAAGAAGAACTATTAAAATTACATTTCATCTCGTTCTTGATCATTTTGGTTACCAGTTAGAAAAGTATGCTGTATAAATATTCTTTGAAATTTATGCAGGATTCTACGGATGGTATCATTGCCTCTGCTGGAGGAATTCGAAAATTGCTCGTGTATCAATTTTCCAGTAAAGTTGTCAAACAAGAGGACATGGCTGATGATGTTTCAGGTAAAGTATATATGCTACTATTAGTGGTAAAAGCTGCTCTGTTTAGGGTCGGGATCTCAATTTTTTTTTTACCTTTTTAGTGCTGAATAAAATTAATCCGTCAATAATTTCTCTTCTTCTTTTTTGGTTAGTGAAAGGAGATGCTGGATTTGATTCAATGAAGGCCTCTCACATGAATGTTCAGGTTTTTGTTTTCTCAATTTCATCAATTTCAACAACAGACATTGGCTTCAGGGGAACAAACAGACAAAAGTACCTTAAAAGATGCTAGCACGCACGCTCTAAGTCACGGGCACAAAATTACTCAGTCTGCAGTTTATTAATTTTTTTTTAAAAAAGGATTTAACCTGTTCAGAATATATAACAGAGCAATTCTTACATTATTAGTGCTTTTTGATAAACATAAACATGCCTTACCCTCTGTTTGACAGTTTGCCGTAATTTCATAATGTATGATACAGTATAATATAATATAGACTCTATGAATTGTTACTGTTTAATGATAACAAGCTGTTAGTGATTTTCAGAATATTAATCCTACTTTTATGAAAGTTACTTTACCAGTAGTTATTATTTAAACAGCCTGATGATCATAAACACATGTACCTGATAAGATTTAAGTCGATTAGTCAAAAATAAATAAATCACCTACTAATATTCTTTTATCTTTGTTGGTAATTAAACATGATCATTTATTTAAATTTGATGTGACATCATTTTTTTCTTATTCTTGCATATACTTAATACTAATATATAGAGTGAATTTATGCTAGGTGGATAGCCAAATACTCCATGAGAGAAGTAAGAAAAGAAAATCAAAGGAGTTTGGTGATGTAGAAGATGAAATAGCAAAGCTTATGGACAAAGACTACAGTGGAAAAAGCAGGCCTCGCCGCAGCAAACCGCCCATCAATAATCATGACCCAATGGACTGATTAAATCGAGTAATTTATAAGTATATTCTTGAAAATGAGTGATCTTGAACTTTTACCTCACTTACTTTATCGGCAAAACTTCAAATTTTAATATTTTTTGTATGATTTTAGAAGTTTGCTCATATAGTAAATGAGGGTCGAAAGTTCACGAATGCCCCTTTTCATGATCATTAGGTGTAATTTCCTGAATTAAAACCTGGTAACAGTATTACTGTTTGACATAGTATTAGTGATTAGTACAAGTAGGATTTAGATTTGGGCCTCACAATTTTGACACCTATCAGTGATGGCCCAAAAAATCATGGTGTTATTGTACATTTGTTTCCTTTCTTTTTATTATATATATAGATTTTACTCCATCAAATTTCGTTAAACATGTATATTTTAATTAAAAATTAATCATATGATATTTTCGAGAATATTAAATTTACATACCTATATCACAATTTATGTAGCAATGAAAAAAAAAATGATTAAATTATATTATCATCCTTAACTTGTACAACTCTCTATTTTGACTTTCTAATATCTACCTGTTCCTTCATTTTCTTTGACTTACTACACATTATAGCTGCTGCTCAGAGCAGATTCATTTTTTGTTTTTTCTAAACTTCTGAGGTTCTTAGTATTCATTGGGAAGGGAAACAGAGGTTCCATTAAAACATTTCATAAAAATGACTTTTGTTATGTTAAACACACTCTTAATCTTAGTAGAAGTAGCAATCATTCCCAAGAACGAAATAGATTGAGCCGAGAAAAACTCTATGAGTCACTGAAATGATGGTAACTAGGATTGCCCTTTTTATATCATCAGAGGGATAAAAAACGGGTTTTGCTCCCCTTTGCAAAAACTAAAGGTCGAAGTTTAGACCGTTCGCAATAGTTTTACCTACGGAACGGATCATAAAAGAGAAGACAATCTATTTATGATTCCTCTACGAAAATTAAGAAATTTCACATATTTTGACTAATTTAAGGTGAAAAATGAAGACCTTGATCAAAAATCGAGTCATAACAATCACTTACCATGTCAATACTTTTGTCACTTTGTGTTACCAGTAATTGTTGTTGTTACTGTCAAATGAATTATATTTTAATTAATTCTTCTCATCCATCTGAGTTGGAGGACTCCTTTGTGGTCAAGTGGAAATTGCATTGTTTCTTTTCACTACTTATCTAATGCATTTGATATCAACCATTGGATCCATTTTATTTTTCCAAAGAGACAACCAAATTAAATTTATCCAACATGTTGTATATGTATGTATAATGGATGACCAGTTCAAAACCAATAGGCACATGATTGGAGAGCTATTCATGACACAAACACAAAAGCTTCTGACCAACCAAAGGAATATTTTTTGTATAATCAGGCAGGACCATTTCTTTATAGTTTACTTCAAACCTAACCAACATTCATCAAGTGGGACCCACACCATTAATATTACTCCTTCCATTCCCAATTGTGTTGTCTGGATTACTAAAAAAAAAAATAATTGTCTCAAATTAGTTATCAATTAAAAAAAATCTAGAAACAATTAATTACTTTTTTCAATTCTACTACTACTAATTACTACTTTTAAATGTGGAAACTAGTATTTGTTAGAGTAGAATTTTCAAAAAGTATAATATTTGTTAGGGTTATTTTAGTCAAATTACATATCTTATTAACTTTTTCTTGAAGGATGTGTCAATCTACTTTATTTAGTATTTTTTGCTTTTGAAGCCTAATATTTTTTAGATGAGATCTTCTAGAAATAATCTCTCTATTTTTATGAGGTAGTGATAAAGTTTAGGTAAATTTTGCTCTCCTCATATTTCACTTGTGGAATTTTACTAGACAAAAACTAAGAGTTGTTTGAATTGACTTTGAACTTATAACTTATAGGTCAAACGTCATAAGTTAGATTTTTTTAATTTATGGCTTTTGGTTTACTTTTATTATTTTTGTATTAAAAATAAGTATTTATATACACTTTTTAATTTTATCTAAGCACTTTAAAATTATTTTTACTTAAAAACACTTAAATTCCTAAGTTGGAATTTTCACTAAAGTTAAAAATCTAAATAAGTAATCATATTAAAAAAAAAAGCAAGGAGATGCAATATCTCTTCTATACATAACAAAAAACTATATCATATATGGTATAGCTTTTTGTTAAAATAACATTAAGAAAACAAAAAGAATATCTAATCAGGTAGTAATTTCTTTTTAGTTGTTATAATATTTTGAGAAAATTAAACTTATGCTTCTTTGAAGTAAATTATTTATATCATAAAAAAATTAAAATTTGTCAAAATATTTATACTCCTACTCTCTCTTTCTCAATTTAATTGTCAGGTAAGGATTCATATATCTTTTAAGATAAAATTAATAAGATATGTATTTTGATTAAATAATCTTAATAAATATTATACTTTTTAAAAATCGTATCATAACAAATAGAATTTATATATTTAAGAATAGTAATTACTAGGGATAGAGTTGAAAAAATATGATTAACTATTTTTGAGTCACAATTAAGTAGTTAGTGCTAGTTATTTTTGCTTCTGAGTTTTGAGCTGAGGATTTTAGAAAATAGTCTCTCTACTTTTATGTGTTAATAGTAAGGTCTGCGCATAATTTATCTCTTTAGATCTATTTGTAAAATTTTACTGAATATGTTATTATTGTAATTAAGTAGTTAGTGACAATATTTTTAGTAACCTTAGGGCGGAGGGAGTATATAATAGTAGTAGCACCATTCGTTCATACTATGCTAGATATGAAGTTGGTAGCAAAAGCACCAATTATAATAAATGTAAAGTTTACTTACTAGCGGTAAAAGAGTGAGTTTACACCCAAATTGACCAGACAGCAGCAAAGAAGAAGACGACCAAAATGGCAGCAACAGTGCTACATTGAATTGAAAAATCAACGAAAGAGAAAGGAAACTTGCGTCAATCCAAAGGCGGACTCCTCCAAGTTCTGTCAAAACTCTTAACATAAGCCCAATTAATGTGTCCTTAGCCACCATAAGACTGGTAGGGGTATGTTTTTCTACTAATAAAACCCATTTTTTAACGTTTAAAGTAAACCGCGTGCATTTGCTTTTTCCATTATTCCCCTGTCTGTGTCTAAAGCATCCAATCCACAATTGATTGGACACCCTTTTATGGTTTCTTTGTCAGTTTTTTGGGTTTTGATGGAAACCCAATGGGATCCCCATCTTTAGGTATGCCTTTCTTTTTATCAAGATTCTGTTTTTCATTTTCTGCTTATTCAGTTACATGTATTGTTCGTATGAATTTTTTTATGTTTTGGATGTGGGGTTTTGAGGGAAAGAGTTATGAGTGGACTGGGGTTTCCAAGTCGTCGTCTGATCTAGTTGTTTGCCATAATCTTTGGACTGCAGGCTTTCTGAAAACTGCTTTTGTTGGTTTGTCTTTCATGAAATAAAGCAAAAATGGGATGATTAGTTTAGTCTGTAAGGGTAAGTAAAACACTAGATTTCAGTTATTCTCCAAATGGAAACTCAATGGTTAATTCTGGCCATCCCTGTCTTGGGAAGACAGGGTTTTGTGATATGTGCTAATGTGATCTTCTGTAGCAAACTGATGGGGGTGGGGGTCTCATTTGGTCTTGCACAACAAGATGACATCAAATAAGTTAGAATTCAACACCCATCAATTTATCTAACGCGAAGCCAAACGGAGAAGAGAAGTGTTATAGTGCTTCAGGGGTTATAGTTTAGTTTACCTGATTTTTCTGTTCTTTCTTTTCATAAATATGTTGCTTCTTTGCCATGAAATATCAATTTGCTTTTAATCAATTAAGCCCCAATGTACTATATTAGCGAACCTACAATCCCATGAACAAAGAGTAACAAATAGAAGCAATTACAGTTCTTAGATCACTGCCAAAGGGAGTAGGTTTGTGCACAAGTTTGTTTGTAGATGCTATTGACATGTTTCTCCAGAGGGAGGGTATTCGCCTGATGTTGTGACCTTCTCTTGCAAAAATCAACTGACAATGTACAATCTTTTTTTTTTTTTTGAAATTAGACAATGTAAAATCTTTTTGCTCAAACATTTATAGTGTGTATTTACCTTATGAAAATTTTTTTTGGTCCTATTGTCAATATGAACAATATACTTGGGTGTGGGGAGTGTACTCCAGTGCTGATGTTTGTTGCTCCCTACTTGCCCACTGTACTTGACAACATGTAATATTTCTTCCTTGCGCCAGTATGAATCATATTATCAAGAACCATTTGTTCTTCCGTTCAATATTTAATTTGTATATTGATTGGAGAAGGTGCATTATTCGCTTCTGAATGGTTGTTTACCTTTTGTTCTGATAGATAAGCTCCGTCTTAGTCTCCCAACATGGTCAAGTTTCTTGCCTTTGGGAAAAGATTGAAGAATGGTTCATAAAGCTGATTTAGTTATTATTGGCATCTGTGTTGGTGTGGCTTTTGGAATTCTCATTGCATCACTTGTTTTCTTTGGAATTCGGTGGTACAAAAAGCGTGTTCATCTTCAGCGCCATTCAAATGAGAGATCTGTAGCAACTCTTCCAATACGGACAAATGGACTTGGAACAAGCGTTGATTTTAGTGCATCTTTGTCGAATTCTGTAGCTACTAATACATCAGGATTTCCTGCCAAAAATTCACAGAACAGTTGGTGGAGTCCCCCTCGTAAAGATCAATTTGCTTCAGCATCTGCTTTACCAAGATACTCTTACAAGTATGCAATCTAAAACCCTAAAGGGATAGTAATATCTTTGGTGGGGAAATTAACTTGTACATTCAACAGCTTTTCATGTAATTGCATCCTAAATAGTAACTGAGGGAAACTTTTCAATCACGGTCCCTCTTCTTAATATCTATTGACTAGCAACTTAAGAGTAATTTAAATCCATAAAACATACCTCTGATCCCATGTATTTCGGAAAGTTCTGTAATTGTCTCTATAATTTCTCTTTGGCATCGCCATCAGGCTCTGGTTCTTTTCTTATTGGCAAACTGATGACGACTTCTCACTTTAATCTCTGTGCTTGCTTCGTTTGTCATCTCATAAGCATGTTGAGAGATTACGTAATCCAGGTGTCAGCATGCAGTGGAATTTTTTTTATGCATTGTGTTGTTTCCCTAACTAATGAAACTATTGGTCCTTAAAATATACTCTGGATGTGTCAGGCAATCAGGTTTGAAGAATGCCTTTAAGTTGTAACTGGAAAATTTTTCTTAGCATTTAAAATAAGCTTTTTATTGAATGCATTTTTTTATAAATATTCCAGATTAAACTGTTTAACAATGCCGATTGCCTAAGCTGATTTTTTTGTGTGACCCCAGGGACATTCAAAAAGCTACCCAAAACTTTACAACCATCCTAGGACAGGGCTCTTTTGGTCCAGTGTACAAAGCTACAATGCCTGCTGGTGGAGTAGTTGCTGTGAAAGTTCTTGCTACTGACTCAAAACAAGGAGAGAAGGAGTTCTTTACCGAGGTATGGATTGATCGCAAACTTTTTCCCAGGGAAATATCCTTATTATTAGCCTCATCCAACTGTGAAAACTGAAGTGTTTGGTATCTGTATATCCCTTCTATTGAGATTTCCTACTCTCAGATAGTACAATAATGCATCTTATGCTTCCTTATTTGTATTTCTCATAAAGGTGAATGTTCTTGATAAGGTTTTGATTTAGATTGGTCTTTGTGCAGGTAACACTTCTAGGTAGGCTTCATCATAGGAATTTAGTAAATCTGGTGGGCTATTGTGTTGATAAAGGACATCGCATGTTAATCTATGAGTTCATGAGTAATGGAAGTTTGGCAAACCTTTTATACAGTAAGTGTTACTCTTTTTGTTTAAAACATTACTTTATGGAGATAACTATTGTTGAGAAACTTCTGAACATTTTGCTCCTCCTCGCTTTCTGCAAGTGTTATCGGAATAAAAGATTGTTTTCCAGGCAGCTAAATTTAGGTGTAATTATCATTTGCTGAATAAGAGATTATTAGTATATAAAACCAAAGGTTTCACTTATTCTGAACCAAGGTGATAGCAAAGGTGTGATTTGAAATGTGAATCAAGTATTCCAAAATCAATTAAGCAAAGAAATAAAAGAGAACTTCAAATTGAAACAAATACTTTCACTGCCTTAAATAGTCATCCTATTTCTTTCTCTGTATATTAACCAAAATCAGAAAAGGTGATGGGCTTCCAGAGCTTGTTTTCTTCTAGCTCTCAGAATTCTTGGCGGCTTAACCTCCAACTTGCAATCATCTCTGCCACTACTGTCAACAGTTATATCCATCACTGCATACATTATAAACTCAAATTTTTTGCAATGGAATGACCAATTCCTATAGAATCATTTACTTAAAAGTAAAGGAATCTGGAGTGGTGATCAGTACACAGAAAATTCTCAAATTTTTTGCAATGGAATAACCAATTCCTGTAGAATCATAACTTAAAAGTAAAGGAATCTGGAATGGATAAGTAAACAGAAAATAATGTAAATGTTAATTGTCTCTATAGTTATACACTCAATGGAGCTTCTTGTTGTCCTTCTGTGTGGTTTGACTAAGAAGAGGTGATGAAACTGTTTCGTTCTGCACATATTCAGGTGAAGAATACAGCTTGAGTTGGGAAGATCGGGTGCAAATAGCCCTTGATGTTTCACATGGCGTTGAGTATCTCCATGATGGGGTAGTCTGACTGACCGATTTACTTCTGTTTGCCGTGGTCACAAGACTGATTACTTATTCTTCGTTCACATTCTTCCAACAGGCAGTTCCTCCAGTGATACACCGTGATTTGAAGTCTGCCAATATATTGCTAGATCATTCAATGAGAGCTAAGGTTAGTGGAGCTCATGCATCATGCATTATCAAATTAGTTAGAAAATAAGTTTGCTGCTGTTATTGTCACCAATAAATTACTTCCTTTGTATATTGGCTGAAGTTGTTGCTTTTCCGAGTATTTCACCCTTCCTTGTGTAACTAGGTTGCTGATTTTGGGCTGTCAAAGGAAGAGGTATACGATGGCCGCAACTCAGGCCTTAAGGGTACATATGGCTACATAGATCCAATGTATATATCCACAAGCAAGTTTACAACAAAGAGTGACATATATAGCTTTGGCGTTATCCTTTTTGAACTAATCACCGCTATTCATCCACATCAGAACTTAATGGAATATGTAAATCTTGTAAGTTCCCAGATCATCCCAACACATGCAATTTATTATGTTGTTGGGTGCAAATTTTAAGTTCTCTTATTTGTTCTTGACCTCTTATGTACAAAGGCGGCTATGAGCTCAGATGGAGTTGACGAGATCCTGGACAAGAAGCTTGTTGGAAGATGCAGTCTAGAACAAGTGAGGAGCCTTGCTGCTATTGCTCATAAATGCATACATGGAACACCTAGGAAACGTCCTTCCATGGGCGAAATTTCACACGCAATATCGAAAATAAAACAGAAACGCCTCGTCAAAGAAGATACCATGTCCTTTACAGGATATGACAGTTCAAGAATGGTAAGTAGGATAGAGCATCAACAGATTGAATTGAGAAACATGGCCAGCATTAATGAAAGAGAAGCTGAATGACTTTTTATTCACAAGCATGAGCACTTTTTGTCTTTCCTCCTCTGTTTCCGTTCTTGAGCTTACTTTTATAGCAGAAAAAAATATAGGAATGACATCAGGCAGTGTGTTGAATGAACAAATTGCCGTGGAATTGTGTTTTTGGATATGATTTAAGTTGTATAAACTAACAATGTAAAGAAGTTTTACTTGGGAAAATTTAATTCAACAAATTGTAACATTTTTCAAGTGATATTCATGTTCAAAATTTCAACATATATGTCGAATCTAAAATTTTTAATTATAACTGTTTAAATTTACCGAATTAAAATATGAAAAAACTTAAAACATTTTTGATGAAGTTAAAAATGTGCAATTTACACTAGATGAGGTTATTTTTATCCAAATTTTACTTTCACAATAAAAAAGACTTTTGGACAAACAACACAAATTTCACTAGTTTAGGAATAAATTACCTCTCTTTACTTGAGTTTTCAATATTATATATCGAACAAAAATTTAGACTTCGAATACATGCATCTGGCGTGCCTAAACATGTGCATCTCGAATAAATGAGGTCAAAATTAGCATCTCGAATAAATGAGGTCAAAATTAGGAGTTGGATACACTATATTTAAGTAAATTCTAGATATATGTAGTTGAAATATATAGACTATCTCGCTCGCCTTTGATCTATCTTGCTTGTCTCTCTCCCTATTTCAATGTATCTGGTAGTACTGTATATGTATGTATCTGACTTAAATTCTGGTATGAACTTTTAATATATAAGACAATATATAATTTTTTAAATTAGAGGAAGAACATAGTATACTCAGTAGGAATATTTGTGTGATTTTATAGTTTCCAATACCTTTTTTTAGCAAAAGTTATAGAAATATACAACTTATTTTTATATAATTTCCTATAATCTCGAATTTTTTAAAAAATTATAATTTTTTTTTAAATGATGTAAAATTATAACACTTATTAATACAAATTATAATCTCTATTTCTCCATATATCATAGTTAAAATCCCTTAATACTCCTATATTTTTAATATGTATCACTGATTTTATTTTTTATTATTATTTTTTTAATAATTTTAAAAATAATTAATATTAATTAAAATTAATTCCAAAAAGTATGAAATTTGCGTAAGTTACTCTACTTTTTAGTTATATTTCAAGTAACAGGTAAACTTTTGAGTATCGGGCCAAAAAGTGGCTAATCCATGCAACTTAGACGATCACTATTGATCTGGGCTTGGTTTTTATCTGTCCAACCCGAAACCGAAAACATCGAGTCATCTTCTTCGTCGTCGTCCTTAGGTTAACCTAAAGAAGCTTTTCCCCTTCTCTTCACAGAGGTCGAAATCCGTAGTCATAGTCAACCAAGATGAGGAAGCTTAAAGCTCATGAAAAGAAGCTTCTGAAGAAGGTGAACTTTCTAGAATGGAAGAGAGAAGGAGGTCACAGAGAAGCTAATGTCATGCGTCGTTACCTCGTAACGGGCAGAGACGACTACAAAAGGTATGTATTTTCTACATTCACATGTGAATGTGCTCTTACAGTCTTATTATTGGTGTATAAAGTCGATTTCTTGTTTGCTCATGTAATTTTTTTGTCTATGTATATTCTTTGGTGGATATTAGGTATTCGAGTTTGTGCAGAACAGTGCAGAAGCTGGTGAATATACTGAAGCAGATGGACCCACGAGATCCATATAGAATAGAGATGACCGATGCCCTTCTAGAGAAGCTGTGAGTCCTTTAGCCCATCTTGTTATGTTAGTATTCCATTTATTGTTATTATTAGTATTACATGATGTATGACTGCTTCAATTACTATATCATTTGTTGTTGCTACTGTTCTCCTTTCCTTGTTTTCAGTATTTTTTTTCCTTTTCACTATTGTTTTTGCTTTACACATTTGTTTTTCGATAATCTTTACTTAGCCGAATGTCTATTGGTAACAACCTCTCTAAGACTACTTTCATGCCACCCTCTCGAGACTATATTTGTGGGGTTATACTAGGTATGTTGTTGTTATTGTAATTAGGTATCAAGTTTTGAGTTTCCTGATAATTTAAGCTGGTGAGAGCTATTTTTCAAAGTAATAGTAGTTACATGGCTTGAGTTAGAGTGGGTGGAAAGGGTGCAAAAGATTATGTTGTACATACTACAATTTCAAAATTATTTTATATTTATACATAGTAGATGTTGAATTACCATGGATTTTGAATCCCCTTGTTAAAATCCTAGCTTTGGATATCATCTTGTGACTGTCGTTGTGTAGGCTAGTTACTTTATACCTGTATTATTCTTTCACTCGTTTTTGGAAATTCTTCTTTGTGCTTGGGATATAGACATTGGCCTGATAAGAAGACAATGGTGCAGCAGTGAGACCTTAATCTGTTGTAGCTATAAAATAACTCATTTACAGAAGTTTTGTTTTCATTAACTGAGCATCAGATACTTGGTGGACATGTGATTTCTTCTGAATTGGTTGATGACTGCATCTATCTCTGCCTCTGGTATCCTGTTTGCTTGATTGATAACTTAATGCAAAGATGATGCTTAGCAGTATAATATATGTGCATGAACATTTCCTCCTCTCTTCCTCTTTTTCTGGTTTGAGAGACAAGGTTTTATTACTTTTGTTCTTGTGCGGAAAATCTGACCTCAAATCATTTTCCCTGTGAGCACACATACCCCTTGTCTCTCTTATTAGTGCCACAGATTTCATGAACTTACAACTTCTGATAGATGTCTCCTTAACTCAGGTATAACATGGGTGTAATAACTACAAGGAAAAGCTTATCCGTGTGTGAGAACTTATCTGTGTCAGCCTTCTGCAGGTAAGTGAGCTCTCTCTCTATATCATATTATGTCGTTCTTATATGAATCATCATGACCATATTACTCCATTTAAACTCATCTCATGCAAATATTATGCAAGTACAAATAAAAAGCACTAAAATTCTCTATATTTTCTGCACGTATAAGTATCTGGAAGGAACATTACGCAGTTCTGTGTGCATAATACTAAATAATCTCTCTCACCTACCTAACTTTCAAGCACAGACAATCATTTTGCTCCTCTTTTTGGGGTTGTTGAATAACACAATATTGCGAGTCACGGTCACCACTAGTTGGTCATAAATGGAATTGTGTTATTGCATGTTCGTGATCAAAATTTGCAAAGATAATGTTCTTGGTGATAAAGACGTATTTATTCTTCTTTCACAGGCGAAGGTTATCCACTATCTTGGTGAGGTTGAAGTTTGCTGAACACATGAAGGAAGCAGTGACATATGTTGAACAAGGTCATATTCGAGTTGGACCCGATACAGTTGTTGATCCAGCATTTCTTGTGACGAGAAATATGGAGGACTTCATCACTTGGGTGGATACATCTAAGATTAGGAGAAAGGTTTTGGAGTACAATGATAAGTTAGATGATTATGATGCAATGAATTGATGACTAGGGAACGATTTCTGAAGAATTCGAGAATAGAATGAAAGAAATGGAAGGCATTCTTCTTAGCCAATGTCACAGTTTTTGGCAGAGGTCTACCTGCTGCTAGGTTGCCTTGTACCACCACTCTACATTTTTGCTCCTATGGACTATTAAAAATGCCTGTTAAAAACACACGATATTCAACAGTCAAGTTTAATAGAAAATCTTTGCAATTTCTGGTGAATGTTCGTAACCTAATACACTGTTCATTTATAATATCATGATTTTGTTGATTTGGAGTTTTAATTTATTATCGGTTCCTTATTGAAGTTGATTTTCATTTACCAAGTGGTTCATACAGAGATGGATGACAGATGCTAGGGATCTTCCATCATATATTTGGCAACACTTACAGGTAAACAAGTATTGTAGATGCTCGCTCACTTTTGATTCCATTGTACTTGCTCAAACTAAAGCTACAAGTTCTAAGATTGGAGGAAGAAGAATTCAAGGTCAGTCCCCAGGAATTTTGAGAGTTGTAGTAATCACACTTAAAATCTTCTCTATTGTTCCTTTGAAGTTTTCATGTCATGATAATTAGCTCGTTTCAACATAGTAAATATTAATGCCGGCGTGATGTACAGAGAGATAGTAGGCAATTCTCCATACAGGTAAATCACTGGTGAGAGACGTCGATAAATTCAGTACACTCATGCAATCAGCAAAAACAAGGTATTAATTGAAGATCGCATTGGGATATTCATCCAAAGCATCAATAATGGAGGAAACAAAACTCGGAGGCTCTTCTCGGGTTCGCTCACAAAATCATTCCAACTACATTATACGAGCAACTCGTGTAACAAGGGAATAAGGCACGCATCTATAAAAGAATATTTCACATACACTGAACCAAGAAGACTAGGGAATACAATATTGAACCAAAGTGAGCCTTCGACAAATCCTCAGTCTGTCCCACCACTGAATAAAAACATGTACATAATCCTCACATTGACTGAACCCAGAAAGCACATCACAATAACCTCTATGATGGATCAATTTTTCCCACCACTGATTGCAGCATGTACATAATCCTCACATCGATTGAACCCAGAAAGCACATCGCTCAAAACACCAAGAACATCAAATGCCTCCTGGAAATCTGTTGCTGATGTCATGTCATCAAGCCACGATAACAGTTCAGACGAGAAATCTGCCATTTCCTTCACATTTAATAGTCTCTCTTTCATGACTACCTCCCAGGTTTCTAACTTTCTGCTCTCATCATCATCTTCCACATTCTTGGATGTCCCTTGGGTTTGCATGGTGGTCACACTAGATTTTTTTACCTTGAAGAAGCGCTGCAGCTGTTCTATCAAACCAGTGTAGACAAGCATTGGTTGAATAGTTGGAAATAGTTCAATTGATCCCCCAGCCTCAGAACCAGAGGTACTTGTAGTACTTCCCGAATCTGTTTTCAGGGCCCCAGACATATTAGGGGAAGAGCGAGGCACATGCCTACCATGAGTCCGCTGGACATATGCATGGTATATACCTCGTTGTAAAAAGGAAGAGCGGTTCTGCAGCCACGACTCATAGGATTCTGAAAGAAGTGAGGTAACCATCATGAATTGAACAGTCTCCTCTGTACCAGCAGAAGTCTGAGTTCCGGCAGTAGTGGAGGCTCTGGGTTCCGATGCAGGAGAACTTAAATAGGTTGAGATAGACTTAATCATGATATGGCGCTGAGAAGAATCATGATCAAGAAGGTGACGAGCCATTTGCACCATGAAAGGCAAAAATCGAGCATTGCTGTCTTTTCCACCACCCCTGCAATCTGCACTAAATGAAGCACCAGTAGCAAATCGTGCAAGCATCTGCATGTCACCCAAAAAAGGATTGCGTTAGCATCAATGGTCTCTGTTCTAAGAAGCTTCACCTACTCTAGAAGTGGCAAAATTAGCCCAGAAATATGTAACCGGACAAAGCTTGAACTGGTTGGGTCAATAACTAGAGATCTAATGGCAAAGATGGTTTGACCCATGAAAATATTGGGTCAGAATGGATTGAACAAGTGCAACCTAACTGTTGAAGACACAAGCCAACAGGTCGTAATTAATTACCCAAGTTGGTGATACAATAGCAACTTCTGAACCAGCAGGAATAGTAAATTTCTAAGCGGCTTGTGGGTTTTCGTACTTCTAACAGAGGTGGCGTTGATTTGGTTGTGTTTCTGACCTTATTGCCATCAAATTTTAAACATCAGATGGCCTGATTTGGAATATGTTCAACATGTTTTCTTACCTTTTCTGCAAACATTCTACTGTATCAAATTACGATTGGAAAAAGTAGAATAAATTGATTATAAAATAAAATTGAATAAATTGGAAAAGGTTACAGAAAAGCAAAAAAGAGATTCTGATTTTCCATCAGAAGGAAGTCCATTTCCCATAAGAGAATAAAATACATTCTCAACCAAAGTGAGGTGCAAGAATGAATTTATGAACAAAATCGTAGTCTCAAAAGGTACCAAGTACTTTTTCTTATTTCATTGAACCAATTTAACCTTCTAAAATAAACAAAAGAGGAAGCACACAAAATCAACAACAACATTATACTCAGTGAAATCCCACAAAATAGGATCTGGGAAGGTAGAGTGTATGCAGACCTTAGAGAGGTCATTTCCAAAAGACCCTTGGCTCAAGTGAAGCAAATCATAGTAGTAATGGAATGGAAAAAGGGCAGTGAAGAAAAACATGACAACTAGGAGGAAAGCAGTGCAGAGCACACCGTAACATCAACAAGAAGGTGATACCACCTAAACATAATAACAAACAGATAATGATAGACACCAAAAGCGCACAAAATCTCATGTGAAAATGAAATTGTATTACAAAAAGAGAACTGTTTTTGGCTGGTTGAATAACAGAGAACAAAAATGAAATTCACAAAGAACGTGCTTTGGTAATACAGAAGGGCACTCCGTGGGATTAAAGAATGATTAATTACTGTAAGAACATGTATTTGTGAAGTATGGTTGAGTAAAAAAAAATAGCTGGGACAAGTTGGGTTATAACCAGTTAATTTAACCCACTTTGACCCAACTCATATTGACACAAGCAAACTTTGGGAAAGGTTGGATCATTTCAATGAGTTAACCTTTCCCAAAGGAAAACTGCTAGATACTAAATGCTGCATCCACAACCATATGGACACAACCAAAGATGCTTCGAAGATAAAGCCAACTATTCCAGAAGATTAAGATGAAATGCTTAGGGCTGTGTCCCATTTTAGGTGTAAAGGAATATACAAGGATGTTACCTTTTGATGTGTGTGGGGGGTGGGGTGCGTGGGTGTGGGGATCAGGAGTGGAGAGATGGAAACATGGTAGAAAGGAATAACACAAAATGGCAGCTCACCAAAACAATGTCGTAAGTTAACAACCGGAGCCGACTTCCATCAGCACGCCCAAGAGCATTCAGGTAATCCCAGTATTGGTCAACATAGCGTATATATTGGCCTATTGGCACTGATGGACCTCTCAGTGGAAAGAGATTATTGCATAGTGTCTCGTTGTTTCTTAGGGCTGCTCCATCCCATTCTTTTTTCGGATTCCTTAAGGCAGCATCTGCTCGTTTAGCTTCCTGATGGCACTGAAAATGTATGATGTTGAAGTGGCTGACCGTTGTGTAAACACAGTCCCCACGAGCATTTCCAGGGGCTGCAACACCTAGATTAACCCGTTTACTGTAAGTGTAAACACCAAGCAAATCTGTAGGGCGCAAGCGGTATCCTTCACGACAAACCATGCAAGCCAAGCCTTCCTCTTCCTCATCCTCAACATCTTCCAAACCTTCCAAGACAGGTCGAGAAACAACAATGCGTTCGCCACCATCTGCGGATAGTTCTTGGTGCATGCCAAGACCCTGGTACGATAAAAAGGAGACATATCTATAATTATGACCTTGGCTCACCCGAAACAACATATTAGATTACTTAGATATTAAATGTTGCATCTACAAAAATCTAAGCAGCTTCATTAAATAGATCATAAGAAACACATGGAAAGGAATGAAGCATATCGTGCCACTAGATTAAATGGTATTCTTGCCAGAGAATGATTAGATGCTTGACAGAAAACTATTCTACTCAGCATCTGCATATAAAATATAAAGTAACCACCTACCCACATTGAAGAAATTCTAGCTTCAGTATCAATCATATCCTAAAAGATAGATACAGCTGCTAAGCTTCTGTACTATCCCCCCAGTGTCTCAACCTCGGTTCTTACATTCAAGGGAGACTTAAAACTTCCAATTTTAAATTATATTTAGCAACATGTTTCAACTACTTTAAGAAATATTATTACGTAATGCTCCTGCTACGTCTATTCACCCAGGATCTCTAGTGCTGGGAAATGCTTTTTTACCAAACAGGAGACTATGATATGCAATTTCGCTGGGAAGAATTGACCATAAAATATGCTTCAGATGAGGACAAGTGGTTACTAAGCAACACGTAAGTTGTGTTAAGTTGAGCCAAGATAAAAATGAAGACGCAAAGGATATTAAGAATAGTAATGTAGGAGTGAAGTGAAAAGTGGGATGGCAAGGAACCTGCAGCAATTCTGCTCTCCTCCTCAATGCTCGTCGCCTCATCTCATCCTTTGTAGCATGACGTAGCTGGAGAACTTTCTGAGCTAAGAATCCATCACCTTTTCCCTCCTTATCAGACAGCGTGTCCAACAAGTTCTCAGCCCTGGCTCCAATCTCATTTTCACCAGCGACACCCTCTAAAGCATGAAGCAATGGCAAAATTCCTCCTTTATCTATGCACTTTTGAGTCGCCAAATGGCCCATTGACAAACCCCTCAGCATGGATAAAATAAGAGGAATCGATGGAAGCTTTAAACCCGACGCCCACTCCACAGTTGATCTGAAACCTACCTGTCCAGTGAAAGCAAAACTCTCTTTAAGATGGCTGACTGCAGCCCCAGTAATCCCCTTTTCCAGTATAATGTCTTTCAAAATCTCTCCACAGGAACTTGTCTTGAGGGATTCAGAAACCCTAACAAAATTCTCTAGGGTGTATTTTTGCTTTGAGGCTTGCTGCGCAATTGTTTCATCTTGCATATTGTCTTCGTAAAGTTTTTGCAGCCTATCAAATTCGCGCCAATTCTGTAAACAAGGTTCAAAATGCTGTACGAGAGCTTCCATCGCTACAGGTTCCCCATAAGTCAAGTAAGGCAATATTCTTGCAACCATTTCAGTGTTCCTCTGCTGCTTATTTGACTTTCTAAGTCCAGATGGATGAGACAATCTTTCAAGGAAGAGTAGTACAATTTTCTTTGCCTGTTCACCAGCACCTGCTTCATCACTGGAGACTACATCTACATCAGAAGTAATGCTGATGTTGTCGCTCTCATTTGCTTCTAGTGTTAAGCTCTCCACAATCAAAAGAATTCCCTCCGCTGGTTCCATGGCATCTACAACGAACGCACGCCTAGCAGTCTCAAGAAGTAAGCCTAAAGCTCCAAGCTTTAGCAATGCCTTTCTGTTTTCTCTTATCTTGCAACAAAGCATGAGCAAATTAAGCACTGCAACTAACTGCTCTCGGTTGGACTTGAAATCATCTTGCAAACGCTGCAAAATTAACCAGTATCAAGACATGAATAACCAGAATCTTTCATGATTTAAGTATCACCAGTATGTCATTTGTTTTAAGTTACAGAATTGAATAACCTTTCTAGGGTGGTCCCCTCAACTCAACATCCAAATACACCCCAATTCCAACAACAGGAAATAATAACCAAAGGAAAGCAGAATACCAAACAAAAGTACTACTAGAAGGGAAATGAGTTACATGTATAAAACAAATAACCTACTAAAGTTCGACTCAATACTTATATACCTGAACCATGCTTAAAAGAATTCCCAGTCCACCACAATCCCGCACTGCACCAGCTATTGCAAACTCCACTTCTGGATCTTGGGTCTCCTCTCTATCCTCATCAATTTCTTTAATCATGGGCTCAGTAGCTTCACCATCTAAGCCCTGAATAAAAGATCGAGGAAATGTTAGTGTACAAAAGAAGCTAGAAAAATGCTAACTAAGCGTAGATGTAAATCAGATTTTTCAAGGATAAAAAGACAAAACCAACATAACAGAGCCAAGGAATGAACAATTTTTTCCTTTAAAGTATGCATCAGGAGAGGTGCAAGCAGTCCAAAGTATTGGGGTCGGAATGATTCGACTAGACATGACACATCTTGATCTGACCAAGGACATGACCTTAGATAGGGGATTTTGTGACTGTTTGGAGATCGAAGACTAAGGTAGAAGGCTAGTTAGTGGTTGAGCATTTATCTTGCCTCCCTACAGGATGCTTTGTGGTCATACTTGGACCATCCTTCTTACCAGTAATATTAGCACTATTCTCATAGTTTCTTGATCTTCGATTTCGGCTATCATTGTTTTTTTGTGTGTGCACTAATTATTGCATTTTTTTTGTTGTTACTGTTCTTTCTCCTATATGTTGTGTGTTACTCTCCATTTCACACTATTGTCGCTGTTATTACTCTCATATCTGTATCCCTTCTCAAACTGTTTGATGGGCTTTGTTTAAGCTGAGGGTCTATCGGAAACCACCTCTCTATCTCAACGAGGTAGGAGGGGCAAGGTCTGCGTACGTTCTAACCTCCTCAACCCCACTAGTGAGGTTACATAGGGTATGTTGTTGTAAGGTTGCATTAACTACATTCTACAATATAATGGCAGCTAAAGAAACAAGAGAACCTGCAGTCGGTAGGTCACTGTCATTGGAGGACAATCTCGAACCGATACAGCAGAACTGGAAGAAAGTGTTGTCGGGGCCACTACACTTGCAGACTGACTATTGGACTTCTTCCATACTAGCTCAAAGACTTGAGCAATACTCAAATCGAGAGAAATAATGTTCCCAGCGACCAACAATTCCATGCCATAATCATCTTCAAGAAGACCCAAGAGATCAAGTTGCTGGCAGATTTTATTTTTGACATCACGCATCAAGGGACCAATTTCAGCACTTGAATATGGATTCTTCGTCATTGATCCCCTGATAAATTCTTCTTGTGTATGAGCCTTGTTCAAGATCAGAAGATACACTGGCTCTGGTTTTGATGGGCTAATCAAATTGCAGAGCTGCTCCAAGATGAACTACATGGCAAAATAGAAGAATGTAAATTCACTAATCAAAATACTATGCACAGAACAGATAGTGGAGGAAGAAATCGAACTGACTCCCTAAATGACCAAACTAAATAGGAATCAAGTCAATGATCAAGTATACAGCAAAAGGAGAAATAAGGCTTCAATCTGCTTGATAAAATAGCCCCAATATCAACTAAAGAACAAACATTCCAGCATTATAATTGATACTTATAAAGCATGTTAACTGTTTCAAGGTATTGAAATTACTATCCCTAAATAAGCTGTTTGGAAAATGCAATCTGATACTCCAGCAAAAGAGGAATCCAGATCTGCTGCACACGTTTTCAATTGTTGAGCCCGAAAAAATCTCCAAAATGATTTTTTTTTTAAAAAAAAAGAGAGAATAGATCATCCATCGCAGAGGGGAAATTTAATTAATTAAATAGAACTTCTTCAATCAATTTATCTAAAACTAAAGAAGAAACAGAAAAATAAAAGCAGGAAATCAATTCACAAACCATAATATTCTCTCCACAAAAGGAATTCAAGAAAAACAGAACACTTCACTATTATCACAGCTTTTTTCTGTGGGGAAAAATCAAGAAGAAGAAATTCATTACGCACCAAAGAAGTTCGGCCTCTGTTCTCATCTCCATGAATTTGTAGACCAGAGATGCATGCTTGGATGAACTGACGTTTATTTTCATTGCTCTCTAGCAGAAGACTATCAAGAAGATCTTTGAGAAGTCTATTACAGTCATTTATAAGTTTTGTCTTCTGCACAACCAATCCCCTAATCACAATCAAAGCCTCAAGAACCTCTGAAAGCAAATGCTCTTTCATGAATCTACAAGCGAACAGTCGAGAAACATTGATCAGCAAATACGTCAGAGTGAATAATTCAATATATTAAGAATGGGAAGAGTACTTGCCTGGATCTGATATTTGGAACCTCCAAAAACTTGCCAAGGAGCTCGATAAGCTTATGAAGAATAAAGCCCTGAGATATATCAACATGCAGGCTCCTCTCCAATTTTTCAACATTAACCAATTCCTGGGTAATCAACTTACATATCATTGTCAAGCAACCACGCACAGTCAAGAAAAGACGAGCATCCTCCGAGTCTATCATTTTGAACAGCAGTTCAAAGTACTCGGCAGCATTTTCTCCGGCAGAAAGAGTTGCCGATAACAAAGACATGAGCAAGTTTAGCAAGCGAAACCGCCGTGATGAACTCTGGCCACAGAGTAAGCTAATCAACATACACATCTCCGATCTAATAGACTGCGAACAAGCACTCAGTATGAGTTCAGTAACCCATGTACCCAGCTCAAATGATGATATCTCATTTCTAGCTGTTTTTGAAGCGCGCCGCTTCCACCTGAGAAGATATTTCAGTGCAAGATAGTCATGCCTCTGAAGACGAGATCTTTGACCACTTTTCCCAGCCGGGGAAACCTTATACTGTCGTCTCACAAAATCTAGATAGGAAGCTCCTTTCTCCCACTCTGAATAGCTCAACAGTTGTATATCTTGAGCCTTCTGAGAGCCATTCCAACTTTTCTCGGCCGATCCCGACATTGACTTACTCCCACCAACAACGCTATTAGATCCAGAATCATTTGAACTGTCATCTTTCACTTGCGTGACATGAGAAGATTTTCCTGCTCCTTGTTCTTTGTCAACAACGTTAGGCTTTGGAGGAGTACAAGCCTGAGATATGATCCTCAGGCAAGGAAGAATCACATGCTCAGATATTGCAGGATGTTTAGCTCCCACCTTGATAGATGCAAATAACAACTGGAAAACGACTCTTAATCTTGATTCCCAGAATTCATCTGACAGTGAACACACATCAGAAAGCAGTGACAACTCCTCACGTGTCGCCAGTGCAATGTCCATGGAGCGATGATGTTCAAGGCAATACAGCACCTTCTTCTGTATTAGACTGTTCAACTCAGCTACTGCATTAGCGTCACCCTCAGAGAAGGCACAAAGAGCTCCTCTAGCCTGGACACGAGCTGTTTTAGGGCCCTGATGGATGTTATTTTCAAACAGCTCAGACAGAACACCAGCAGCAACAAGTTGCTTCTTGGATGCTGGATGTTTTGATAGCACCTGTAGTATCTCCAAACATTGGGTGACAAAAGTTGAAGCACAGCCATAACAACTATTCGGTACCCTTGAAACAACAAATCTAGAGGCTGGGCTAGCATTATCTGATTGTTTCTGATGCAGGTAATTCATCAAAACCCGCCTCAAACCTTGGAGGGTTTGAACACTCTTACTGACAGAATCAAATGCTGCTTTGCATTTCTCACCATAAAGGACACCCAGAAGAGCAATTTTACGGTTTATCTTGCATGAAGGTCCAGGCAAAGAGACCATCATTTGCTGAACTGAATCTTTCTGCTGAGAGTCCATCTCATTTTCACCAACACTAGACACAATCTTCAGCAAAGGTTTTTTGAATCCTAAAAGCTGCTGATATCTACGATGAGCATTTTCCGATTCTGCCTCGATGGCAGCCAATCCCCTCTTCATGTCTTCATCATTTTCCATACTATCAAAAGTAAATCTTGGCTTTGCCATAAAATTAAACTCAAACCGACCATATTTGCTGTATCCACACTCATTGCATAAGAAGGAATCCAGATTTTCATAATTGATGTTCCGGCACTGTCTGCATTGATAGGCATTCTCATGACAATTATTGCAAATACCGTGCCTATCAGTCACAGCCCGACTGCAACGGGGACATTGCAATGGCTCAAGGGACAAAGCTTGAAGATTTTCATAGAAAGAATCCAATTCAATCATGAAATTACACGCTGTAATCGGGATGGCAAAATCAACTTTCAGCTCAGTCTGATTAAAAGCAAGATGGCAACTTTTTGCACGCTTCCAAAGGGACCAATTATTTTTCAACTCTGACAAGTCAGCCACGGGCCTGTTATTGTAATAAAGGTTCAGAACTTTCACTGACTTGGATTTCCGAGCGTCATGAACATTCATGGCCACACTCTGAATGGTGTAGCTACCAGTACATTTCACAATGATGCGGTTGTCTGTGAACTTTGTTTCTGATTTCAAACTTTCAAGCTTCATCCTACTATAGGGAGCCTCAGGGGAGCTGCAGGCTACACAAGGCTCACTCTCAAGGTAGTAACCATCAAACTCCACCAAACCACTCAAAGTGTTGTATATTCGAGAGTTTGGATGGTTAGCCAAAAGCTCATTTTGTGAATGGAGTGTGTCAAATATGCAAATAATCACATCAGTCGTCAAGCACTTGTCAACAACTTCAGCACTTTGTTGCTTCACACCATGATCGGGGACCTTCCCTAACAATAAGGTAACAAGTTCTGTAAATTCAATGATGTTCTGCCCATACATTGGCAAAAAATTTACCTTCTGCAAAAGAGCAGTCAACAATGTTTCCTTGAATGCCAGATTCCCATGGTACCAGACACCGAGGAGAACAGATTTGGATTCTGAGCGCACAGAGCTTGAATTCCATTCTAATAGAAAGCAGTCAATGAATTGCCTCAACACATCACCTTTTCCACTGAAAACATCAACCACGGCTTCCATATCCAACTGAGTTTTTTCAACACCAGAATCACTTTCTTCTCCCTTCTTCTTCTTTTTAGATTCAGGGGCTTGTGACCCTAATTTAATAGCAGCTGTTCCAGCTTCCGCTACCTCAGCCTTCTGTGATGAGTGGTTGCTATCCTTCCCAGTATAGAAGGCCAGATTCAGAAGCTTCAACGTCTGAATTACACACTCCTCCCCGAAATAAAATATTCCATTCAAAAGGAAAGGAATAACATCACCATTCCTTAAACAGTACTTTTGCCAATTTCGAGGACGAGCTGCAGCCACTTCAGCCATGGTTGTTAGGCACCTTACTATCTTCACACTTCTCTCGTACGAGATTGAACTTTGAAATCCACCAGATTTATTTATGTGTTTGTAGAGCTTTTTCACTTCAGTTGAGAACTGCCAAGAATCTCGAACACTGTAGTAGTGAGTCTTACTACCACAGAGATGCAAAAAGAGCCTCCTGGCGTACCTTCTAACATAACTGGTGTTAGGATTGTTGATATAGCTGCAAAGAACATCCTGATATCCATCTAACTTCAAATCTTTACCAGAAGGCATCTTGTAGAGCTTCTCTTTCTCTCCAGCCTTGTCGTGTTTCTCTGGTCGTATCAAGCTGTAGAGCAGACGGAAAGTGTTCTCCAACAACAGCCGATGGTAGTCCACAAATAAGTCTGCTCGGTGTGATTTAGCATACGAATCGGAAAAGAACGGAGAGAAGTTACCTGCAGGCACTTCCCTGCGGATTGTCAACAAAGCACCACAACCAGAAGCAGTGTTCAACCCAGAAGATGGATCTGTGCTAACAGATGGAGATTTAAAAACTTGAGTTAGCTCCTGCAGAATGCTCATCAGATAATTGACAAATGCTTGCTGCCTAAGATAGCCACAAGCACGCAGTAAGTGAGAGATGAAATCTATTTTCTCTTGACCATCTATGGTAGATGAAGCAGTAACACAAGAGGGAGTTGAACTATGTAAGGCAGTTTTGTCATGCGCTTCAGTCACACCACCGGATTTAGTTGCAGAACCATCTGTTCCTGGTTGGTGCCAGTTTCTCAGCATTAAGGTAAAGAACATAAATACCAGGATTGTGACCTCCCCAAAAGGGGTGCGGCTTCTGGATATGAAAGGTTTATCTACATTTAGTTCATCCAAAAACCATTTTATCAAATTCTCCAATCCTATGCTTTCTGGTTCTGAACAGTCAGCGAAGGGTCCACCAACAGCTGAAGACAATCTGTAGAAGAGCTGCATCACTGGAATAGCCCCAGTTCCTGAAGTAGTTTCCATCCATCCTTTCAGTTGCTCAAGTAGTTGAGAGAGAAGGAGAGAGTTAACAGCTCTTTTGGAAGCAGAAATAGTAACAGGATCAAGTATTGAAGCTGAAAACTCTTCCGATTCATTTGGCTCCAACTCATGGATCGATGGAGCAGAACTCTGCACACCAACGTCCGATGCAACTGTCAACAACCCTGAATCACTTAAATCATCAGTAGTGAAATGAATTTCACTTCCCTCCCCACCAAATGTTTCAACTTCAATTGGAATAGCTGTCATAGGATGATCTCTAGAATGTGGTGGTGGCAGACGGTCTGCATCTAGCACTTCATAACATGCCTCACACAAATCGAAATCTGGGCACACAGTGCAATGCCATCTTCGCCTTAGGATAGGAACAGTAGAGCAACCATCGCAACAATATTGAACAGCTGACGTAATGGAGTCTTCTTCAGCCATGACCTGAGTACTTCCACTAGCTCCAGCGGAAGTATCAGCTCGCGAAGGAACAGAGGATGAGTTATCCGCATCATCAGTACCTATCATTGTCTGCTTGGGGAATGGAACTTGAAGGAATCTTGATGATATAGCCAAGCTGTAACCAAAGAAATGAAGACTTGGAGACATAAGAGAATAAAAAATGACAATAACACAGTTATGCTTTCAGAGAAATAGGTTCAAAAGCTAGAACAACCTGCTGGATGTTTGAACAGCCTCATTGGCAGAGAACAGCAGTTTTTTAAACAATGAAACAGCAGGTGCAACAGAAGACCCGCCACCATCTTTGCCATGCAATGCTAAACACTCTGCATAGCAGTAAATAAGCTCGACAGACGACACAACAATATTGTTCATGGTCTGTGTGTCAGGTTGCTCTCTGTCTAAAATTCCCCAAAGGACTTGCATAAGTCCATCAACAACTTCAGAACCTACATTCAAAAGAATAAATAAGGAATTGCCCACAGAAGGAAGCCAAAAATTGTTTTCTGAAGGTAAAATTGATATGTCACAAGGAATTGCATTATAAAAGTGACATGTAAACAAACAGGGGGGGAGTTCAATATGATGAAGGAAACAATGCCCTGACATCAGTATTTTGACCATGTCAAAGGGCTTGGGGCACTGGATGCTAATACATAGAGATTGAGCGACAATAGAGTGCAATCTTGGAAACAAAAAAAAAATACCATTCATCTCAAGAAAAGATGCAAGGTTTGAGCGACGATGCAGTGCAATTTTGGAAACCATGCGCATCTGTGCAGTAAATTCCTCCACAATCCACCCAGCAGTGGTCCCATCCATGCCAAGTTTTAATGAGAGTATGGCGGTGGATTTCACAACTCCAGCAAGTCGGATAGCATCCTTAACCTATTCAGACAGAAATCTCCGATCATGTTAAAATATTTGACAAAAACTGAGAAAGAGCAAAATTAATTCAGTCATTTCGGACAGATAGTCCAGGTAGTTACTTGGTAATATATCTCCCTCTTTGGGAAGACAGCCTGCAGGACACAATTGGCAGCTGCCTGCAACAAAGCCTCTCTCTCACTTTCAAATACTGTTTCTAACAATGGCTTACACTTCAATTTGCTCAGCTCCCCCTTAGCTTCCTCAACTTTTGAGCAACCTTGTGGTTTGCACAAAGAGTAGATCCTTGATAAGAGCTTCAGTCCAGCAGCCACAACCTGTTCCTCCAGTGATGCAGACTGTGTTGCACGACACTTCCTCCTAGATCCAGCAGGCCACGAATTACAACCAATTACACGAGCCTCCATGTCAAGAACAGCATCCATCTTCTCTTTCCACCCAAATTCATCCTTGGCTCGGCCATAAATTTCCAAGGAATCTATGCGGGGTAAAGCAGATCCACTAAATGTTGGCCCAACAGATATTGTAAATTCTTCATCAGCAAGAAGTGACTCGGCAACTGTAAATGGAACATCATACCAAGAACGCGTTCCCTCATCTAATTTTATCGCTCTCTGAAATACAGTTATCTCAGAAGGTATGTGATTTGCAGACGTGTTACCCACATGCAATCGCAAACCGACCATGACAAGGTCAGGATTCGAATTGGAAATAGTTACCTGGAAAAATGGCACACATTAGAAAGCTGAAACATAGAGAGCTATGGTCCAGATTCCAAAACAGAGTGCATCAAAAGTTAGAATGCTAATTTAATGAAAATAACGACAACAACATATGCCGGAAAGATTGGGCACAATCAAAACCAGAGAGCTCACAAGACTATAAAACTGTACAAATAGCAAAAGAGATATAGTATTAAAATGTTGGTATTTCTTCCTATTAAGTTTATAATAAGCTCTCACAAAATGTGGCAGAGAACGCTGAAAAAGTGACTTCCTATTATGTTATCCTACACTTTTCCTGGAAGAGGGAACACTGAAGAACACATATTCCTGGAACAATCCTACACGTTTTTTTTTTTTTTTTTGATTGACAAAGGTAATGGTGTATTCATCAGCATTAAGGATGAGCCGGGGACCTCCAAAATTTGATTCCAACAAGAGAAAATAAAACAAAAAGGAAAAGATAATTCTTAAAACCAAAGTTCACTACAGGAGATGAGATTGGATCCGTATCATCAGCTATGCATATGTATACATTGCTACATACTGAATTACCGTACCTAAGCCAAAATTGTCGATATAGTGGTATTGGTATTACAGTATTAGGTGTGCAGCAACAACATACCCAATGAAATCCCACAAGTGGGTCTGGGGAGGGTTAAAATGTACGCAGACGTTATTACTACCTCATAGAGAAAGAAAAGTGGTTTCCAAAAAGAAACTCGTCTCAAAAATATCAAGCCCCAAAAGCAAAAAATACTAGATATGGAAAAAAAAGAAAACTGACTAAAGTGGAAAGCCAATGATAATATATAAATACAACAAAAGTAACAATTATAAGCAAGAGAATAACACAAGATATAATGACATGACTAATCCTACTAACCTACTATATCACAAGGCTAGACATCATTCTACCCCTACAAGCCTATTAACCTTCTACCCTAATACACGACCTCCACTACTTTCTAAGGTCATGTCCTCAATGAGATAATGTTCCGTCATATCGTGTCTAATCACCTCCCTTCAATTCTTTTTTGATCTACCTCTACCCCCCGCGGAACCCCTAGATCCAACCGCTCGCACTTCCTAACAGAAGTGTCGGTACTTATTCTCTGCACATGCTCAAACCATCGCAGTCTCACTTCCCTCATCTTGTCTGGCACGAGGGTCACACCGAACTCTCGAATGATCTCATTCCTAATCTTATCACCCTGTTATATCCACGCATCTATCTCACCATCCTTATCTCCACAACCTGCACCTTCTAGAAATGTGAGTTTTTGACTAGCCAGCACTCCACCCCACACAGTAAGGTGTGCATTTTCAAAAAAAGGGACACAATTGGGATCTTTTTTAATTGGAAGCAGTTACTAATTCATGATGTGCGGTATTTATCAAAAAAAAAGTATCAAAACACCGAATATTGTACTGAAATTGTAAATACCTATATAATCAATGTATAGTATATTATTATAGAGAAAATAATAAATTTTTAATCAAAACATGATCCAATAAAAGGTCTAAAAACCTAATTTAATTTATTCGAGAATATTAAGGACTTCATTATAATCATATATTTTATTAGAACTAACAAATTTACAAGCTAAAAATAAAATAGCATTGGTACAAATTAAACCTCATGGATGTTTGGATTGGCTTAAGACTGATTTTCAAGCTATTTTTAACTTATGAAAGTGTTGGCAAATCAAAAAAGTGCTTCAAATAAGTTAAAATTTACTTGAAAAAGCCAAAAGTTAAAAGTTGGCTTCCCCCTACTTTTTTCTTTTTGGTTTAAAAGCCATTTATGTTTGACAAAAAAATTTACCTTTTTCTTTTTTTTTTTGGAACATGGTAAGTTTGTATTATATCACAAAACAGTACATGGGTTGTACTGAAACGATATATACAAGAGCTCTTATGAACCACCTCTCTCTAAGTCTAATTGAATCTAGCACATCAATAATAGAGACAATGTCCCTAGAGTATAACTGATTACACCAGAAAACTAAAAGTAATATTGTTTCATAATTTATATATTAGTTTGCTCCAACTTTTTTCTTTCCTATTTTTCTTCCTTTCTTATTCTTCATTTTGCTCTTCTTTTTTTTTTCCTTCTTGCTCTTTTTTACATCGGTTTTTCCTCCTCCTTGTTCTTTCTTTTCTTCTTTTTCTCACTCTTTCTTTTTTATTCTAAATTATTTTATCCTTCTTTTGTTTTTCTTTATAAATTGTTTATGGTAAAGAAGAAATATAGCAATTACTTATTATAAATATAGTTAAAAGGACATCTCAAATATTTCATTTGTTTTATCAAATTATATATTTTAAAAATTAAAAATATCTTATACATATAAATTAACTTATACAATCAATTTATATTGAAGTTGAATTAAAATAAATTAATTTTAATTTAATTTATTTTAGAAGTAAAGACTTATAGATAATAATTAGCATTTAATACTATGTAACAACTTTAAGAGTATTTCAAACATTTTGCTCAAAAGAATGCTTAACAGCACTAGCGTGCCAAACATAGCAACAAATTTTTTAGCTTAACCACTTTTATCAAAAAACGTAGCTACTTATTTTTTAAAGTAAATTTCACCACTTCAAAAAGTGCTTTTCAAATTCTTTTTAAAGCCACTTTTTTCAGCTAATTTAAACAGGCTCTTAATGTCATCTTCAAAGTAGTCCCGGTGTAACTTAATCTTAAGTATTTCGTTTTTACTATCCTTGTATTCTCTTTAATTTTTCATTAAGATTTGTGTACATTTTTTTTAAATGCCCATGGTGTCAAGGCTAGCTTTTGCGCACCACGGGATACTTGCCACCTGCACCAGGAACAGGCACCAGGTAGCTCTGCAACCAAAGTTAGGATAGATGGAAAGAATCGCCTAGTGTTTTTGTCTCCAATGGGATTTGAACTTGAGACCTCATGGCTCTCAAACACTTCATTGACCACTAGGCCATACCCTTAGGTGCTAGAGTTGGGTACACTTTGATTATTCCTTATTAGACTATAATTTTTATAGTATTGATTGTCTTGATAGAAATGTCCTTTCTATGATAATTATTAACGATGAAAAATTTTGGGGTCCATCATTCAGAGTAGTGGCGATATCGACGATGATGTCACACATCGTATTGGGGCAACATAGACTAAATGGAGGTTTGCCTCTCGAGTATTATGCGACAAGAAGATACCACCTAAACTCAAAGGTAAGTTTTACAAAATGGTAGTTAGACCATCGTTGTTGTATGGGGTGGAGTGTTGGCCAATTAAAAAGGCCACATGTTCAGAAGATGCATGTCGCAGAGATGAGGATGCTGAGATGGATATGTGGTCACACCAGGAGTGACAAGGTTAAGAATGAGACCATTCGGGAGAAGCTAGAGGTGGCCCCGGTGGCCGAAAAGATGAGGAAAGCGAGGCTGCGATGGTCTGAACATATGCAAAGAAAGAGTACCGATGCTCCTGTTAGGAGGTGAGAAAGGTTGGTTTTGGGAGATACTCGGAGGGGTAGAGGTAGACCGAAGAAGTACTGGGGGGAGGTGATTAGACATGATAGACAAAACTTGACCTCATTGAGGACATGACCTTAGATAGAAAAAAGTGGAGGTCGCGAATTAGAGTAGCGGGCTAATAGTAGGGTTAGGTGCTTTTATCATGTGTTCACATTGCCTATGTGTTAGTTTTATCTTATTTATATAATGTCATTATTAGTCGCCCTTTCTGTTCCCTTCCCTTCCTTTTGTCATATCTAGTTCTTTCTTGCGTACGGGTTTTGTGATGAAGGTTTCCAGGAAACAGCCTCTCTACTTCTATGGTAGTGGTAAGGTCTGCATACATTCTACCCTCCCCAGACCCCACTTGTGGGATT
>JAOTQJ010000049.1:24340742-24351899 GCA_025642045.1 Solanum sejunctum | reverse complement strand
ATGGTAGTGGTAAGGTCTGCATACATTCTACCCTCCCCAGACCCCACTTGTGGGATTTTACTGGGTATGTTGTTGTTATTGAATATTTTTCATGTGTAATGTGTTAATATGGTATAATTGACGCGTTTTTTGAAAAGCTGAAGTCACAATTCTCCACTATATGTAAAAAACATTGTGCAGAAAATGTTGAACATATAGTTGATCTTTTAGGATTTTGTCAGTAATCTAGACTATTCTTAGCGCTTTTTCGAGGTCTGCAAAATATCAATGTGGAAGAATACCACATTACCAACTTCAAAAAGGAACCTATAGGTAAGTCGAAGTCGAACAAACCATGCTCACTGAATTACTGTACCGCACTTTTCAGAACTATATAGAAGATCAATTGCACTCATAGAGAGTAATGATTATGTGCAGGATTGGTAATTAGGGTTAGAAGCTTCACAGCTTCCTCCACTCGCCTCCACAGGCAAATATAGTCCACTAGGTCTATACTATCTCGTATACTATGTTATATATGGAAAATTCTCCATATTAATGAAATTAATTTACCTTATCTAGAAAAAGGGTACATGTTATCACACATCCAATCATATGCAGTTCAATTGATTTGGCTGATTTTCAAAAAGAGATCTTAAATAATGTCGTGCAGAAGGGAAACTCAATATTGCACTCTGTTTCCAGTAAATAACAACTTCAGCCAATTTCCCATCAAAACCAAACAATTGGGACTCGTCTAGTAGAAACGATAACTAACCCCGGAATATATTTAAGGATGAGTTTTTCCAATGTTTGGTTAGGGTAAAATCCCGGGACAATCAGAGTGCTATTTTTATCCCCTATTGAGTGTGGGATAACTTGTTCCCAACCAAAGGAGCCCTTAGCTCATTCAAGATTCAACAGGTAAAAACTAGAATAAAAACCTTCATGTTCTCACCTCTATGCAAAACTCCTAGATTGCGTGGCCAGACCACCAAACGCAGAAATAAAGATTGAAACAGGCAAATCATAAGTTAACTCCAACTTTCATTTTTTTTTAATGTGAAACATTTTCCACTTCAGAGGGTGGATCATAAACAACCATGTCTGGATGGAGGCAAATTCAATGAATTAGAGAACACATATAAAATTACCTTGAATCCTCCAGGGCTAGGACTCTCTAAAAATCCATCTTCAGAAGCAAGGGTTTGTTTAGCTACTTCAGAATCACCATTCCTTATAGCATCACTACTCAGCTTCACATCTTGCGTTATACATGCAGCTTTCTCAAAAAAATCAAGTGGAAACTCTGGTTTTGCACCTCCATAAGCCTTATTGTTGAGGATCCCAGGGCCAAGTTTCTTAACCTTATCACTGATAGCACTGACACCAGAGTCAACACCAGCTGGAACATGTGAGTATATCTGAAGGCTTCCATCTTCATGTAACACAAGACAGTGGATTTTATCTTTTGACAAAGGCTTATAAGCAGCAACCCCTACAACAGGAGATGCTGAACCCACTGAATGTCGCAAGTTCTGTACGAGTACTTCATGTTCACCAAATGAGACAGCACATGCCACATTTGCGTTCAAACTTGAGAAGCAACTGAGCAAGGCACTGCCACCAAATAAGTCTCTCCACCGGTGCAATCCTGCTGGCCTAAGTTTACCATCTGTTTCATTTTCCAATATGGCAGAGACCTCTACTAGGGAAGTTGCATCTGGATTTACTCGGCCAACCAAGGTGGTCCCATCTTGAAAGGACAAAAAGAGTAAGCGATGCATCATCGAGCAATATAAGGAAGAACCTTTTGCAGGTCTCTCTTTACCCTCAATTTGCAAAATTTCCTTCAAGGGCTTGGCCCCAACATTACCTTTTGTTGACAACTCCAACCTGTACAAGCTACCATGTTCTGAAAGGACAATCAAAAACATCCTACCCTGTGAAGCCATAATAAGTGCAGCATCCATAATCATGTCATCAGGCAAAGTGAAATAGTGCACAGGACTAATTTTGTCAAGGGATAGATCATATATTTTAACAAATTTGTTGGTGACCACCATTAGCTGAACTTGAGATCCAGGGACCCAGTCTACGTGTTTAATATAAGCACCTTGTAGAGCGAGTTCAATGGCTAAACGATCGCTCACTTCACCTCGATGATTTACTGTGAGAACCTGGCAATCTTCATAGCCAGCCACTGCAAGGTAATTTTCTACAAGAGGATTGAAAATGAGACTTACAATTTCAAACCGGACAACATTCTTAGAAAGAGGCTTCACATTGGCCTTGTCTGCAGTCACAGGAGCAACAGTAGCTTGTCCAATAAGCTGTCCAACATCAAATATGGCTACCTTGTCACCTTCTCCAACAGCAAGCCGACCTCGTGAGCTTACACTGAGCAAAGATTTAATGAGAGAACCGCTAGCCAAGTGAGATTTAAGTTCTTTGGCATTTGAATAATCAGCCTTTATCTTCAAATCTAATGATCCACTTTTATATGCCTTCTTCAATTGCAAAAGATCAACACTGTTACACAGTACTTTCTCATCACCCAAGAAAATTTTCCTCTCTCTGGAAAGGCTAGTGTCTCTTCGGCTTGTAATAGAAGGCAAAAATGAAGAGCAAAGTCTCACAACACAACTTTCAAGATCAAGCTCATTTAATAAGATAGGCATCCCATCTTGAAGGTCTTTTGGAATAGACATCTTGATAGAGTTGTCTGCTTCCACCAAAACATCCTCATCGATATCAGAATCACTGTCAGGAAGTTGATCTCCATTTTCTGTGAAAGGCAGAAAAGACTGGAAGGTACTAGCACCACGACTGGCAGTATTATTGCTTCCAGCAAATTTTCGAGGTTTCAGACATTGACAACTGCTACCGCGAACACCACCTGCACCACAGTCACAGAAGAAGCGACTGGACCTAGAATAAACCACACGATGACCTCGGTGACAAACTTTCGCACAAACAGAGCAACAGCCTTTAGACACAGTCAGATCACATGTGTAGCAGAAGTACCAATGTTGTTCCATAAAATTGCTACCGCTAGAGGTGAATGTACACACTTTAGAAGCGAGGGCCCTTTCACTGTTATTATCTTCCTCATCATCCTTGTCCAGGCTACCATTCTCACCATCAGATGTTCCATCATCCTCATCTTCATCAACAGAAGTTGCATCACATTCAATGGATGCAGACCCACCTTGACTGGCAGACAGGACTAAAGCATCAGTGTTCTTCCTGGAGCCTACAGATCTAGTAAGTTCAGAACCCACCACTGAACTACTGTTAGAGATGGACTTCACAAAAGATCGTTCAGTGGCACTCTTAGCAGAACAGCAATCGCTCAAGACACCTGCCAGGAAACCGAATAGATATTTCAGCCCTTGAAGCATATTCTCATCACCAGCCAGCTTCTCAGTCAGCAACATTGTCTGCTGCATAAGTTGCTTGATTAAATTTTCACCTCCAGAAAGCTGAACGAGAAAATTAAAATAACATTTGGCTACTGTAAAGTCAAATAGCAGAAAAGCCTTATCAAGTGAAATCAGCATCGATTTCACTAAATGCCTATGTAGTTCCTGGGACAGGATTTCAGGAGGAGGAGACAGCAGGCATGTGATGAAATTCATTGTTGATTCTCTTAGAGAAACTGAAGCTACTTTTGCACATGCAACTCCACTAGATTCAGATCCCAAAAGCCTCGTTTCAAGCCACTTTGACAGGTAGACCAAGTCCATATCAAGAAACTTCTTCTGCAACTTCTCTCTGACATGAGCATACAAGTCTCCAGATAAAAGATCAACAAAAAAGTTGAGAACCTTGGTATTGACCTGCTCAGAGTTGCATCTGTCTAGAACATCAACCAGAACCAACAAGTCACCACGTTGTGAACCATAAAGATCCTTAATCTGTTTCGAGACATCCTCGAGAGAGAGGAAATATTTCAGAACTCCAATTTTGGAAGGCTCTCTTTTTAAGCTTTCAACAATTTCAATTACTTTAACAACAAGATCTTCATAAATGTTGCTAGTATCAGCACCATCTCTCTCATTGACACACCTTAAAAACTCCTCCATGTGTTTTAATATGAATAAGCTACTGTAGTCAACACCACCAGAGCCTTCAGTCAACCGTTGATAAATAGCATTACATTTCCCATGAAGGTCTTCAAATATTCTGTCACACTTGATCCTACAGACCAATTCAAGAATCTGCGAGATGACCTGTGACTCCAAGCAAGCAATTCCACCAGCATCAATGACCTTCATTAGCCCGTCTATACAATTCACAACTCCTGCAACATTAAGGATAGACGAAAGCAGAATCCCACTTGAAGGTTGAAGAAGACAAGGAAATCCATGCAACAAAGATTCCCATAAAACTTTACAGTGACCTCCTAAAGATAACTTTTCAAGCGTTGAATCCAGCCTTGACAAAGTTCCATAGAGAGACTTATATTGGCATGGATCAGAACCCATCTTCTCAAGGAGTTCATCCTGTTTGCTTTTGTCAAAACCAGTGTGCACAAACAACATTGCAGGTGAAAGTCGGTTGGACAAAAGCTGATAGCTGTCAATCGACCCAGTTAAAGCTTTCTGATAAACATCTAGGTATCTCTTGAGCAAAGATGACAATACTCTTATCAGCTGTTCAACTTGATTGGCACCAACTAAAGTAGAAATAACACCTTCAGTGATGGCACAAAATCCACCATCTCTTGATGTCTGCTCTAGTGACTTATTCATGCAGTATCCAGTGGTACCAGCAGTAAGCAATGACAGTGACACAGATAACCAAGATCCAGCCCTTAGAAAATCCCATCCAAGTTCTCTCACATCATCTGATACATGCAAATCATGCAACCGATGAATCCAATCCAGCAACATAACAGAAAAAGGCCTGTAATTTATTTTCCCCATTTCACCCACAAGTGATTGGCTAAAGTAAACAAAATGCTCAGCATTTGAGGGTTCGGGAACTTCAGCACTAGTTAGCCAAAGATGCAGATGTTCCGATGTGGATTTCAAGACTGGTAGATCCCAACAAAGCACAAAAATATATCTTTCAAGTATCAGGTCCTCCACTTTTTCAGGTTTTTTACCTTCCCAGAACCTCAGTATCCTGAAAAAAGCGGCACGGATGTCATCCCAGGACAAGCCTAAGCTTTCTATTGTTCGTTCATCTCTACACGCAGATGGTGGAAGGGGTGTGATATCAATCAGATGACTAAGCAAGGCACTGTAAAAAGGTGTTTCTTTGATTAAACCACCTACCACACCTTCAAACAAAATCGAGACCCAAGATGAAACATGGCCGCCACGGACACGAGGCCTCAATCTTGAAGAAGCAGCTTCCCTCAGCTTGGTCCTGAACTCCAAAAGCAGGGATGATGGACAAACAAGGGGATAAAATACCATGTGGCGGAGCATTACTATCAACCGTGAAATTAATAGCGCCCAACATGACAGCTGAGTACTATCAAAACCATCGGAGGGAATAGCAACGGCTTTAAGAGTAGAGAATACCACATTAGCCTGAACAGCCTTTTCATCTTCTGAAGACAAGTGAAAAGCCATTAGCAGTATCTCAATGTGAAACAATGAGGGAAGAATCTCCAGAAACTCCTTCAGGTTAGGACACTTCGAACATATAGTTTTGGCCTTTTCACGCACAAAATCAGCAAATATATTATAAATTTTGGTCCTCAAGTTGCTGCCAGCAGAATCAACTAGAGACACAACAGCATGCGCAAGTAAACCAAGAGTTGCATCATTGTAAGCAAAAGCACCATTTTCAATAACCAGGATTTTCTCAACAAATGATTCTCCAACTAAATCAGACAAAGCATGACGTGACAGGAGGTTATGGAATAGATCAAGGCAAATGTCACCAAGATGCCTATGACCAACTTTCATTTGTTCATTTAGAGCTATCCCATCATCGTGACCTCTTTCTTCAGTATCACATCCTTCGGAGTTGAGTATAGAAAGCAAAATGTCAATGTGGTAGCTTGTAAATTTTCTGCAACCATCTTCATGAACAGGACCACACCATTCATGTGAAAAAATGCAATCATTCAGAAACCCGAGCAATTCAGCTGCAGCCTGAATTGGCATGTTGCTTAGATTAGAACTAGGTGCAACAGCAGGTTGATCATATCCATCAACAGATCCTGTTGAACGACCACCCTCAGAAAAAAGATCGCCAAAGAGAGCTTCGTCTTCATGACCAATGGTGTTTTCGGACTCAGATGTAGCAGATGTTTTGGTGACGCTGGAACATGACCTCTCCAATTTAGGCTTCAATTTGACACCCTCAGAGTGAAGGAACAATAGCAGATGCATTAGATTATCCACCCATTGGACTGATGGTGGGAATACTATTCCCAAAAGTTCCTCCGCTGAGTACTTCTTCAGCAAGTTGACCTTGGCTGAGTGAACCTGACATGAAGGCGGCTCAGCCAGTTGGCTGGCACTTGCACCTTCACCATCAAGGCTCTTGTACTCGAATAGCTGATATGCTCTATTCCTCACATCTAAAATTAGCTTGAGAACATAAGATACCACACGGGGGCAGTAGGCCAAAGGAGGCTTCAGGTTAGAAGCAGCACTCTTGCTGTAATTCCACAGGTTAGGATCCAAATGATCCAAAATTGCAGCTGCAATGCATGCTTGAATGTTTTGAAACACATAGGTATTGCAGAAAATCGCCTGTACAAGCTGACTAAACTCTTCTAGCAACAGCATTACTTGACTTTCAAAGCCACTCTCAACAGCAGGATTCCCACTTACAAAATCAAAACTCAGCCTGAACAAGGTGGGCAATACCTCAGTGAATGAAGCAGTAGATTGGAATAATTTGGGATCAAAGTGAGTATATGAGCTGTTTTTAGTAAGACAGCTCAGTAACTTGAATACTTTCACACAAAATGAAAATCTTTTCCTCGAATTAGGAAAGGGAAACTTCTCATCAAATGGAACTGGAAGACTTAAAAGGCTTTTGCAAACAGTAACAAGACGATGAACACACTCCAAATGTACAAGTGCCCAATGCTGAGACAAATTGACCAACTTATTACAATCATAAAGAACGGACTGCCCAATAGCAGCTGTATCCACACTGCCAGGCTGCACCCATTCAGAAGCCAATGTCATTAGAAGGCTATCAGCTGTTTTCTCTTCCTTTGAACATCTCCCTCCTGTAGAAGCAAACAAACAAAAACAGTTAAAAGACACATTATATACCAGGTGATTTCAATATATGACGCAATTTCAAATGGACCCAAGAGTACCTTGAAGCATGCATCTTGTATCGTCCTGCCATTTACTAACACTATCTTCAGTTACAGCTACTGGCAACGTATCCATGCTAATATTAGAGGAGCATGGCTGTGACAGATCAAGCTCTTTGTCTGTTCCATCAACTAGTGCTATTTCTAGTAGCTGCAGGATATAACCCTAAAAGTGGAGTGAACATGATCATTTAATATAAGCACAAATATGGTGCATAAACAACACCCTAGCAAACTTAAGAACAAAACAGTGGACTAAATCAATACCTGAAGCATTAAATCATCACTGTTGCAAATCCATTTTTCCAGATAACACAGGGCAAACTCTACAGAAAGCTGAATAGCCGCCACAATTACAGGTTCAACTCGCTCAACTGCGATAATATAAATAAGCCGCGCGTATAAAACTTCTAGCAATTAAATTAATTAACTTGCAACATATGGATAAAGTGCCGGAATATAACAGGAAATAGTGTCAACAGTACCTGATAAAGATCGAGTGGAGTTGACAAGCGCAAATGCGAGGGAAGCTACTGCTTGAATCTGCGACTGATCCCAAAGTTGAAGCCCTAACTTGTTGGCATCATCGGCGGAAGGTTCTACAGCTTGCCGGAGAATTGAACATAGTTTCTGGAACCCTAGATTGAGTGATGAATCAGTGCGAAGTCTTCTAGAGAGATCATCGCCTGATGAGAGAACATCGACGAGCTTGGCGATCTCAGCCATCACTCTTTTTTATCACGAGAAATCAATCAGCGCATTACAGTATAATCGATCAGAGAGCAGAGAGCTCTCGCAAATACAGAAGAAATGGGGTTTGAAGTATGAAAGGAAAGTATTTGAGATTACAGTGTAAGATTTTAGATTGTAAGTGTTGAAGGTTTAGAACTTACTGGACAATTTCTTGGAGGGTTAAAATGGAGAAAGTATTGTACGTGTAGAATTAATTAAATAAAGTCATGGAAAAGGAAACTTACTCGTAAAGTCGGTTTAAAGCAAGAAATCATCAAAGATTTAGAAAAATGTGACTCTAGAGTAGGCTCCAAGTCATTCTTTGGAAATTTTTTGTCCTTTTTTGGGAAAAAGTGTGTTGCCAAGGTGCGATGCTGCCAATTCACGCAACTTTTAAATTGATTTTATTTGTGTAAATTATTATATTGAAGTTATCTAAAAAAAATTAAAATAATTAAAAACACATATATATAAAGAAATCTTTATTGATATTTATTTTTCTTTTATGCTATAATTTATAAAGTTTTCACCCTCAATAATATGAAGAGACTATTATTTATGAACGTGAGGATTCTTGATCCATTCAAATCAAATAATTTATCGTGTATTTAGAATTTTACAAAAAATAAAGTAATTTAACTTTAAATTTTAACTAGTATTTCACCATACATTTTGAATCAAATTTTGAAAATTTATATATAGATATCTATTTGACCTAAAAATTTAATTAAATTTTGATAAATATTATAAACAAACTTAAATTTGAAATTTTTGTCTGGACACCTATGTCATCTAATATTCATTGGATATTTAAATTTATATGCAAAAATTCATTACAAGTAAAATAAATAGTAAAAATGAATTCATAACTTTAACAACATTAAATGATGATTCTATAAAATTAAAATAACTATTCCATCTTTATATCACGGTGTACTACTTGCTTTCACCACACATTAAAAGGAGAGTTGAATCTCCAAATGATATAATTGACAACACCAAGGGCCCCTTTAGAAAGTCACCCTAGTGATTCGATTTGGTGCAATTATGTATAACTATATTATTTGACCTATTTGATGATCAGATAATTACTTGATCAATGGATAATTGAATGTAATTGATAGGTTGTAATTGCGCTCCTTATTCATAAGAGAAGATTGTTTACATGGTGTAATTACAAATTGATTACTTTCTAATTTCATTCTTTTTATTTTTATTTTATTTACTTTTTATTCCTATTTTTTTATTTTTGTCTTTATTATTTTAATATTTTTTTAAATATATTTTATTTTATTGTTTTTCTTTTCTTTTTCATTCTCAACTTTTATTTCACGCGATTCTGTGTAATTTTTTACATTATCATTTTTATTTATTTATTCAATATTTATTATTTTTTTGTGAAATTTCATTAGGTATGTTATTCAATATTTATTATTTTTTTGTGAAATTTCATTAGGTATGTTGCTATTGTTGTTTGATGTTTTTTTGTTTTTACTAGTATGATTTTATCAGAAATCTAATTTCTAAATTAAAGTTGAATTCATTGTTGAATAGAGTTATAGATTTACGTTTTTCTTTGAATCATATTTATGTATGTTATGAAAATTTGGCATAAGAGTATTATGTTAAATTTTTACTTTGAATTTAGAACTTATGTTTTAATTTTATTCGTATTAGTAGTATATAACTTGATATTTTGCATTACAAAAACATTTATTTTTAGTTAGATTTGATAGGTTATTTTTTGACATTACAATAATTTTGTTATGACATTATATTTATAATATTTAATATTTTTGTCAAATATTATATTTCATATATTTGTATAAAACTTGTATTTGTGAGTTTTTATGATTAATTTAATTAAAATATACCAATCTTAAAAACATAAATTGATTTTTCTTATAATATTAGTTAAGAACATATGTTTACCAGTTGATATACTTTTGAAAGTTAACATATCTCTTAGATATTTAATTTAATATTATTTATAAATATTCTTATTTTTTTATTATAAATTTTAAATAGTTAATATTTATTTTTAAAAACTAATTAATCTTATACTTACACTTGATGTAACCAAACAACATATTTGTAATTGCACTATAATAATATAACGACAAACAAACAGAACATAGTTATTATTAAGTTGTGTAATAACTATAATAATAATAATTGTCTTGGCAATTACACCAATTTCACCTATTAGGTGACTTTCCAAACAAACTTCAAGTGTTTATTTTACAGCCAGATGCTTTCTAAATGCACACAAACATGCGTGAATGTGATTTATTATAACCATTATCAATTATTTCCAAACAAACACGACTCAATTGATGTGTCTACTTAAGCAGGCAATTGCTAATTGATGTGTTTGCTTCAGCTGTTTGATTTTATTTTGTCAATTTACTACTATAAATAAGCAACTACAAAGAAGCTAAAACAGACAATTGTTGGAAGACATGTCTGTTTCAGTTGCTTGATTTTATTTTGTTCTTTTACTAATATAAATAAAAGGTTACAAAGCAGCTGAAGCAGATAGCTGTCGGAAGACATGCCTGCTCCAGCCAATTGATTTTATTTTATTGCTTTAATGCTATAAATAAAAGGCTACGAAGCAGTTGAAGTAGACAATTGTTGGAGGATATACCTGCTTTATCTGCTTACTTAAGCATATAGCTGTCGCTTCCCATGTTTGCTTTAGCTACTATAAAAATATTTTATAGACTTTTAAATTTATTTTTTTTAAGACAACTGTTTAATTCAATTATGATTTTATAATATTACCCCTAATAAATATTTTTTCCAATTGCTTCAACTATGATTTCATCATATCACACTAATCAATTATTTTAAGTTACATAAATATTAAAAATTAAAATAAAACAAAATTTTCTCTAAACTAGACAAATAAATAACTATTTTAATATCTTACCATCAATGTCTGCTTCAGCTGCTATAAAATATTTCGTACAACTGCAGATCAACGTATCTACTTCAGCTATTATAAAAATATTTCGTGAACTTTTAAATTATATTTTTTTAAGACAACTGCTGACTTCAACTATGATTTTGTAATATTATCATAATAAATAATTTTTCAAGTTGCTTCAATTATGATTTTATTGTATCACCGAGTTAGT
>JAOTQJ010000049.1:24296865-24331860 GCA_025642045.1 Solanum sejunctum | reverse complement strand
TCCTAGAAAATACAAAAGTTCAATAAATGAAAGGGCAAATATTGAAAAAATTTTAAACATTCATCTTGGACTTTGAAAAATTCAACTATTTTGAACCTTGAAAAAAGCCTCAAAAATTCAACTATTTTGAGACGGAGGGAATATATACGTATGTTAAATGGTATGGCTTTTATGAATATCATTAAGACGTTCTCCAATCTCGCTCCCCGCTTGGGGTGATCACTTGAGATATGAACCACAAAATGTTGTTTTCTTGGATTCCTTCTTATTTGGCGGGTTCTCCTATTCCTTTATGCTGAGAGTTGTCATCAAACCCAAATCCTGTGTATTATCTCAAACCTTAAGAAGGCATGGAGAATCATTGCACTCACAGAACTTCTTGTTTAATGACTGTTTAACCTTATACTTATATCATTTTTTCATATTTTTTATATGGATACACAAAGATTTTTTCGTAGTCAGTGGGTGCTCAAGCACCCAGAACCCAACACATGGGTCTGCCGCTGATATTAGGATTCTTTTGTTATTTTTTGTATGAACTAGATAAGATTCACTATTTTTTGGCTTTGGGATATGATGGAATAAAGCAAAATGACTCTTTAAACTGTGTGCGCTTCTTTCAATTGTGAAGTAGCATTTAGTCAATGCAACTTTCGACGCTCATCATGGGTCATCTGGAAATAATTGCGCTATATTTTTAAACATAGGGGTAAGGCTACGTACATCTGACCTCCCCTTACCCTGCAATGGGCGGGAGCCTTTGAGGCATTGGGGTAATGTTGTTGTCTGAACTAGATAAGAATGCCTGTGCTCAGTACGACCCAACATGTTGATTTTTTATGCATTTTTTTATAAATATGATTAAAATAATTAGACTAAGTTGGTCAAAGACCTTCATAATAACACAACTGAACATAATAATTAGACTAAACTCAGTCAAAAGCCTCCATACTAACACAACAGAAATGTCATTACTATATACAATGTGTGAAATAGAATGCAAATATTTATGTACATTGTTATTCATGTATTATGGGATTCTTTTATCTACAATATGTACATAAGTACATTTGAATTCATCATTTCCTATAAGGAAGAGTTGTAATCATCAGGTTAGCAAACAATGTTTTTATCATTTTAGAAATCATCACATGAAGAAATTTAGGATGAATATCTGTAAAAGGGAAGTAAATAATAATTAAATGAAACATCGAAATAGATACTAAACTATTTTAAAAGTATCATAAGATACAACACAATATTAATTTTTCAACGTAATAATGGAGGAGAAGGAGGACTAATAATGCTTTATTAATTAAAAAACATACTGCTAAAAAATATGATATGCAAAACCAAATGTTTATTCAAATAATCAATCAAAAACGACAATTCAATTGTAGAAAGTGAGGTATAAAAGCCTAGTACCTTAAAAAAATTTCAACCATTGAAAACTCAAAAAATACTCAAAGCTTGCTCTATAATTGTTTTAGTTTCTGTATAATTCAGGAATCTAAAAGAAAATATAAAGATTAAGTCTTTTATGTGATTTAAAAAAATATAAAGATTAAGCCTTTTATGTGATTTAAAAAAATATAAAGATTAAACCTTATATGTGATTAAGTTCCGTAAGTGAGTAGATTATAATCCAATTCTAAAACTTCTTGATAAGCTAACTCACTATTATGCATAGTTAAGAGCCTATTACTATTAAAAAGAAAATGAGTAGATATATGAGTTTTTAGCTAAAATAAAGAAAAATTGTTAATGAAAAATCAAGAAAATAGAAGTAGGTACATGTTTTTTAGCTGAAATAATAAGAATGAGATATTTATTATAGACAATAAAAGAGTTCAACTGATATTTCTAGAATTGAGTTGTGCGTAAGTGTCTAGTTTTTTTAAAAAAAGTTTTTTAAAATATAAATTTGAATTGAGCAAATCAGTAGATATTCGATATGGATATGTATGATTTATCCTTGTATGATAAGCATAATTATAAATTTGTATGATGTTTTTAGAACTAAGTTGTGTGTAAGTGTCTTTTTTTTTTAAAAAAATAAATAAATTTAGAATAGAAATTTGGAGTGAAAAAATCAATAGATATTTTAAATGGATATTAATCATTTGCCCTTAAATGATGAGCATAAAATTATAGACAATAAAAGAGTGCAATTGATGTTTCCATGAGTTGTGTATAAGTGTCTAGCTTTTGTTTGTTTTTTTTATAAAAATTTTTAGAATAAAAATTTGAATTGAGCAAATCAATAGATATTTAATATTGATATTTATTATTTATCCTTGTATGATAAGCATAATTATATATTTGTAATGATATTTCCAGAATTAAGTGTGTGTAAGTGTTTTTTTTTAGAATAGAAATTTGGAGTGAGAAAATCAATAGATATTTTAAATTGCTATTAATCATTTATCTTTGAATTATAAACATAATTATAAATATGTCATTGGTCGTCCATGAATTGACTTTTCTATATAATAGATATAGAAATATATAGTCCTTTCTGAACACCCCCCATTTTTTTTTTCTAAAAAAACCACCTCTTATTCACGTAATAAGCATATGATAGAAAGATACAACAAATTTACAAACTTTTGGCTTCAGGGTAGGTTACATACCGTTTAGTTGAGACTGCAAAATTAAATATGTACTAATTTTTATGAAAAAGAATAAAAATACTCTTGAATTATGTGATAAAAATGTCACCTGTTAATCATTTGATCTAAAAAGATCCACGCCATCAATAGTTTGGTTTAAAAAAATTTTTAAATATACATTAAAAAAAATGATATGTAATTTTTTTCAAGTAAGTGTATAGAGATAGGTTTTCTAAATTTAAGTTGAACATCAAATTAAATGCAACATAGTTCGTGTAACAATTATGATTCATATTTCCTGAGTTTCACAACATATATGCATTTCAGATGTTGTTTTGGCTTTTCCAATGCATCAAGTCTGTTTGGACGTCAATGTAGAAAATATGGAAAATGAAAGCTAAGCTAGAGAATATGTATTAGGTTGTAGCTAAAGGACTTCCTAGGCAGACAATCATCAAGGAGCTATGAAGGAAATAAATGTATGATCAGAAGTATTGGTGAAATCAAAATTTTTGTAAAGAGGGTTGAACGTATAAAGTACTAAATTGAAAAGGGTGGGAAATGGGATGGGAAAGAAAAAAATTTAATCTTCACCCACTAAATTGTCCTGTCATGTTGCGTTTAACGTTTCTTCTTATTTTTATGTTGCTCCATTGTGTTTTTAATTTTTTTTAAATCTTTTTCTTTTATTTTGTAATTTTACTTTATTTTGATTTTTTTTTAAAAAATTTATATTAGTATTGATGCAATTATATGTTACTTTGAAAATTGTCAAGATTATTTAAAAATGTGTAGAAATTGAGTTACTAATATTATAATACATATTAAAAAGATAACTAAATAGCATCGTCGTTTTTTAATTCAGTTATCCAATTTATAAGGTAGGCCATTTGTTTTAAAAAATAGGAATAAGCGATAAATAAATCAATTAAGTTGACTTTACATTTCTTTGACAAAAAATAAGAAAAGAAATACTATAAATATTTATGCCTTCTAAATTTATTCATTCGATCTAAAATTATTTTGCCTTATCTTAAAAAATATTTTTGCAATCTCAGTTTTATTTTTAAGAACAATTCATATATTTTTAAGGAGTTGCTTTGAATCAATATATAAAAGGAGAGTTATGTAAATATAAAATGATCAATAGAGTTTAGAGAAGAATGAAACACAAAATAAAAATAATGTGCTTAATAAATTTGAATAAATGAAAATGGAGAAGGAAAAATGACATGAAAAAGAAAAATAATAATAATAAATAAAGTTCACATTGAGCCCCTGAATAATAAAGTTTTTCATTGGATTATAATTTTAAGCCTAATATATTGAGTTCATATCGATTTTTGTTATTGAGTTTTTCAAAGAAAAAAAAAGGTAAAAAAATTATTGTGTGGAATCGAATTAAGACGTTGAGATGAATATTGAACCCTCTTGCCAACTGAGCTAGACTCTTTGTTTGTATTAAGAGAATTTATTTTAATATATATAATATAATTTTTTAATGAATGGGGTTCAAATGAATCTCCTCACTCCTACGTAGATTTGCCCATGGTCAGAGGCTCGCATGGGCTGGACTAGAGAATTAAGAAGATACCAATTAAAAGGATTACTTCACTAAATTATTTTTAATTATCCTTGATCTCAATTTTATATTTGTTGAACAAGGATACCAATGAGAATTTTTTTTTTGTTTAATAAAGAATGATTTTTTTTTTGATTTGTTTAATAAAGAATGATTTAATTTCTTTTTTGGTAAAGTTTTAGTTTTAATTTTTCACATGACATATTTAAGGTTACTAGATTGATGGACATTTTAATATATTTAACATAATTTTAATTTAAGATCATAAAATTAAATTTTTTATTTATTTTTTTAAATTTTATGTCAAATCAAATTATTTTTTTAAAATAAAAAATAATAATTAATCATATCTTAATTTACGAAATAACAATTATTTTGGTATACCTATTTCCTAAGGACGACAAACGAAATTGACGGGAGGGAGTATAAATTTTATGCATTAGAGAAACAATATAAAAGGCTTTTATCTTCTTATGTTTGTTGACTATATATTTAGTTATTTACTGTACTAGATATAAAGTCTGTGTTCAATATATGTTATTTTTCAAAAATTTATATAATATAAGTGAAATTTGAAGAGTCAATTATATTTTTTATATATTTTTGAATTATTTAAAATTATTAATTATACTAAGATGTTATTTTCAAATAATAATAATTATTCTTTTTGTTTGAATTTATGTGGCATATATAGAATTTGGAGAATCCATAAAACTTTTTTATACAATTTAAAAATATTTTAAATTATGATATAATATTTTATATGCAACTTTATAAATAATATTTATTAAATAATTACGTAAAAATTCTAATTTATACGTAATTGTAACAAGTGAATTCATGAAAGAAATTATATATTATTCACCCATCAACAAAACAAAGGATAAATGAGTGTCGGCAATTGCTGTAGAAGTTTAATACTAATGATAATGACCTCATGTTTACTTTAAATGTCACCTAAACAATATTCTAATCTCAATTTTAAACAAACTTTTATTCTCTTTTTTAAATGACAGTGATCGATTAAACAATACAATAACGGACATAAAAAAAAAAAATATATTTTATTTCTGGTACTAAATCAAGATTATGCTATTTGTCTTTAAGTATAGTCTAGATTGGTGTACTATTAAATAATTATTCCTTTTGGTTTAATTTTATTATCTTATTTTAATTTGATATAATATTTTTTTAAAATAATTATACAATTTCAAATAAAAGATACCTCTTCATGTTACTTGCTCACTTTTTCTTTTAAGCGTTCTTAACAAATTATAAGTAGGATGATAGTTTCACTAATTTATTATTTACTTGTTCTTCTGTAAAAGAAAGTTTTTGAAATTTATAATTCTGTTTAAATTTTAACAAATAGTAATTGTAAAGGTGAATGGATTTTTTTGATTAATTATATCTTAATTCAGTAAATAGATAAGCAATATTTTTTTAATCCCTTTATTTTACATTAATTAAATTTTTAAAATATTTTTCAATGTTTAAAATATTTAAATTATTCAAAATTGAAAGTGAATATCTAAAACTTTTTCATATTTATCTTTTTATTTATTAATTTTTTATATTTTTTAAAAAATAATTTATAATACTTGTAATTTTATAAAAGATAATAATAAAAAATATAATATATTTAATATATATACATTATCTCATAAATTTAATTAAAATAAGATAAATAAAGCAAGATGCATTAACAAAAAAATATGAAAACTTAGGACAAATAAGTACATATTTATTTGGCATCGATAATGCTTTATTTATTTGGTGGTATATTGATTTTGGGGCAACTTTTATTGGCGAAAAATCCAAGAACATTGTTTATTGTTCAGTGTGTACAGAGAAACAATAATAGCAAAAACAACCTATGAAATCTGAAATTTAGGTTTATGTCTCCCAAAGAATAGAATCATCCATATATTTTTCTCTCTCTCTATTATCTCCCGCAATCTCCGCTATTTTGAGGTAATTTTCTTGATTCCTTTTTTTTTCCAGTGTATTTTACACTCTCTTTTCGTCTATATCTCCCATTTATTGTATTTTCACAATAATTATTGTAAATCTTATGAACTGAAATGGGTATCATCTGAATCGGTTGATGCAGAGATTTTCACAATAAAGTTCTTATTTTGGGGATCGGGGATGCAATTTCTTGATTTTTTTTATGCCAATTGCAGAATTCTTCTTTTCTTGGTCACTGTGATGTTCTTTAGCTGATCATTTTTTGTTTTAATTTTTTCTTCTTTTCGGTTTAGCTGTGTCTTTAACACTGTTGTATGAGAGTTTCCTTTGCTTCTTTTTAAAGAAATTATTAGGATGATAGTAACAATTTTCCTTCCTTCTTTACTGTTTTCTCGTGTTTCTTTAACGGGATTTAGTTTTTAGTGCTGTTCTGTAATTCACTGGAAATTATAATGTCCATTTTAGTTTCCACATACTGTTTGTTTTTTTTGGGGTGATTTTTTTTTCTTTTGCAATTTGTTGGGTGCTAGGCAGCTGGATTATCCCAAAGAGACATTCTTTATCGAATTTAATCTGATATTTGCATGCTCATATATCAAATTTAATCTGTAAGGTTATTTCTTTCCTATACTGGGGACCTTGGCAATTCCTCTGAAGCTATAATTTTGAAAGAATTATGTGTCATTCGAGCTAGATCATCCATGTATTTCTCTATTATTCCTTATATCATAGGTGTTCTTTACAGGTGACACAGAATTTTAAAATAAAATTCTTAAGGTGTTGGTCATCAAGGGCATCAACTCATTCAGGGTTTCCTGAAGAGAGAAGGTGCCCAATTGTATTTTCTGTAGTTTGTATTGTCACACATTTTGCATCCATGACCACCTAATCACAAGAATTGGAGGATTGCCAATGATGCCCGTGAAAGGTTTTTGAGTTACAGATATTTGATTGAAGACAGCATCATGGGTGCAGTGTGTTGCTGCTTGCGAGATGAATGCGAAGATTTTGCCAATCCAAACAGCTCAATGTATAGGAACTGCATATGCCTTCGATGTTTTGTTCAAAACTTCTTGCACGTGGTATGCTTTTTCCACTATTGTGTGGTACAATCTTCCTTTCTCTACTACCTGTATGTCACCCCATTGCAATCACCTTTCAGTACATCCAAATCATAACTGATTTCATTTTTAACTTTTCTTTGAATAGTTAAACTGTATGTCTACTGATCTAACTAAGAGTGGTTCAAATTGAGCTTGTCATCATTGCTGCTATTTGAGCACATGATTTGCTAATTTTTAGTGACATTTTGATATGTGATCAGTAAGTTAGCAGTCTACCATCAGAAACTCTCATTTAGGTGTCTTGAGTAGAGGGACTCAGGTTCATTTCCTTTGATTTCTTGTGGAAACGAACTGCACTGAATTTTTGCCTAAAGTTAGTTAGCTTTGTGTCGGCTTGTTCACAAAAATCTAAGGAAAACGATAGCCAACAATTATGGTTAAGCAGAAATTACATAACTTTGGGAAGCCTTGTACGTGAGACTCCTCCATGGCATAGCAAGGATGTCATTGGCAGTAAGACAACTTTATGATTTCTCTGTTACTGTTCATCAAAAGTTCATGCATGGACTATGAAGAAATAAATATTGCAACATCATTTCAGTAGCTATTATCTGTATATGTGAGCACATCATCTTAGAGCAATAATCATCATCAAGACTTCTTCATTCCCTAATGGTAAGTACCAAATGGAATCATTCTCCTTCATTTGCCATAGAATTTAAAGCATTCCATGTTCTCTTGTGCAGTTTGCGTCATTGTTGCATAGAGGAGAACAGCATGCCATTTCTTCATCCACTCAAGGTACAACATCTTTGAGTTCCACAGCATCCCTTGATAACTCACTATCTGATATGTACCGCTCTCCTCCAAGACCACTTCCTTACGATGCCGATCCTAGATACTTCCGCTTACAACGCGATGGACTGGTCTCAAGAAGGGAGAAAGGCTCAAGTCACTCGCATGAGGAAACTGAACCACTACGAAGAAGTACTTTTGGTGATGATGATTCTGAATCTTTGTGTATGGGTAATAAATGGAAGGAGTCTGTATGTGAAGAAGGATCAAAAGAATATAATTCCAAGTCGTTGAAACTTTCAACAGCTAAATCAACTACTGAATTTACTCAAATTTGTTATTCTTCAGAAGATGAAGATGTCTGCCCTACATGTCTTGAAGGTAGGTCATGCTTTTGGTGTTTTGTGATCCATCTTTTTGCACTTCATTACAGAGTTATTAATGTACTCCACTGCTTAAGTAACTGTGAGAACATTTTCATATTTCCCTCTCTTCTCTCTAGTATCATATGGTAGACAATATTTTTTCTAGCAAGCAATAGGAAATACACTAACCACTGCTATAATTTATTTGTCTTCTAAAATAATTTGGTTTCCTTTTTTATATTTAGTTCAGTGTTCAATAAAATTCAAGAATATTTTGACTATTAATTTCACGATCTTGGTGATACTCATCTTTCAGAGTATACAGAAGAAAACCCAAAAATAATGACAAAATGCTCTCACCACTTTCACTTGGGTTGCATATATGAGTGGATGGAGAGAAGTGACAACTGTCCAGTATGCGGCAAGGTAACTGTGATGTCCTTTATACTTTATAGATACTCAATAAATAATGTTGTATGACTTTGTGTTGAGTTGATCTCTCCCTTTGTGTGTTACTCCCTCTAGCCCAATATATATGACACCCTTTTCCTATTTAGTCTGTTCCAAAAAGTACATCACCTTTTTAAAATTAGAAATAACTTAACTTGTAAATTCTCTTTTGCCATTAATGAAATGATTTATAGGACTACAAATGTGTGGTTAACGATCTACTATTCCTTCACAAGCTGAAGAAAACCTCTCAATAGTTGCATTAATAAATTTGACAAAATTACAGTAATGTGTATGATAAACAGTTTAAATTGCTCTGCTTTTGATTATTGAAAGAAAAAAAATAAACTAGTGGGCTTCAATTTCTTTTTTTGGATGAAGTAAGATGTTGTATTAGAAATCATCAAGAAGATGCAGATTTCATACACATTTAACATGGCTAACTCCTGGGAACAAAAACACCTATTTAATCAGGGAGTTAGCCACAGAGCAAAAGAACAGTCTCTAAGCCATATTGAGGGAGCTAATAAAATCCAAGAGGGGTAATATATCATTAACAGGGGATAAATTGCTCCAATGGAAGAGGTTAATAAGGCAAAAGGATTTCAAAATGCTAATTGGAGTTGAATACCATCGAAGCATCTGAGATTCCTTTCCTTCCAAATACACCAAAAAATACATGATGGAATCATCTTCCAGGTCCTTCTTGATGGGGCTGTCGACTTCTCTAAGACTCCAGCTTTCCACCAAACTAGTGGGCTTCATTTTCCTTATATTTATAAATTATTAGTAAGAATTGGAGTATGAATAACTTGTGGAGGAGGGGGTGCATGCTCCAGAACGAGCACGAGAAAGAAGAACAAGATTGCAAAAGCAGTAGATGGGAAAGAGATATCGCTATTGAAGAGATGGCTGGAAGGAGGCATAATTCTGTCAGGAGGTAGCAGGAAATGGATGTGATATCGTCAGAATGGTCACAAAAGAAGCGTAGAGCCGCTATTACAGTCTCTGAAAGGAGTCTTGATCTATCAGGATGGTTGTTGGGATGAGGCATGGTGTTGCCAAAAGGAAGAAATGACATTGGCAACTAGGCAGTGTAAGGTTGCCTACACCTCGATGAAAAACCTTTACAAATGGAATTATCCTACTTGAGTTTCTACCAAGATCCTGGGCACTCGGTTACCACATGAGAGAGTAGACTAAGGTAAGGATATATCGAGGACTTAAGGATGTATTGAATATGAGTATATCGAGGACTTAAGAATGTGTTGATTAAAAGCTAGTTTAATAGAGAAAACATCACATTAAAGTTTAAAAGTTGAACAGTTCAATATCTGAATTAGTGAAAGTTGTATAGAAATGGAATGGTGTCAAAAAATTTGTAACATACCAAAAATGAGAAGTGTGTAATATTTATCCAGTGCAAGACTGTGTCCAACTTTATCAAGGCAGAAAATTAGGTGTTACAGATTATATAATTTATTAGGCTTCTCAAGATCGTTGAAGAATAATACTACTAGAATGAGCAACTAGGAAAAAAGATGACTGGTGAAGTATCTATAGGTTTGTAGACGTAGTTTGATCAGATCTATTGCAGAAAATATAACGTTACAACTGTGCTATTCTATTGAAGTCCAAAGGTGTTCTAGAAAATATTGATAACATTGGCTTATACAGTGACTTGGTAGAGTTGGTTGAGTCACAGATGAGTGTGCAAAAGTTTATAAAAGGGCATATAAAGGTGTTGGCTATTGCAAACATCATTTCGACATTTTAGAGGAGTTTTTACTAGAAAGTCCAATCTTCAATCCAGTGTGTATCAAGGTGCAAGGTGCAGGAGGGTGTTAGATATATAAGAAGTCCTATGTATAAGAGGTTGGCCATTTTCCACCGAGTATCAAACCATGCACCACTCGGGGATTTCTCGGTTAGAAAGAAAAGATGTCCTAGATGGTATCAAAAAGATTTCTGGAAGTGTTCATAATGGTTTCTGGATTATTCTACTCGCTGTCTAGGGTGTGGGTAATAGGAGTTAGATTCTTTTATGATGTGCAAGTAAAATGGCTGAAATGAGGAAGAGTGGACATTGGCCTAATTGGTCTGTCGATTCATGTCTATGCTTGGCTGGAAAACTTAGTCCATGCTTGGTTTGTGCCAAAATATTTTCCTTCTAAGATATTGAGTGCAACTAGTGGCGGACATGCTCTGGCCTACCTAGATCATTAATTACCAGATTCTTTCCAAATCAAACTCGGTATTGATGCCTGTGGTTCAGACCAGGGGTTAGGCTGGGCCTAGTAAATTTGTCATTTTTGTAGAGTAGATTGGCTCACCAAGTCTTTTCTCTGCTCATCCATAAATATCTGTTTAGATAAACAACACATTTGACCATGCTCCTTGGGAGCTTTTATGATGGGATTGAGTTACTTTGTTGGAAGCTTCGAACTTAAAGATGTTAAATTATGGCTCTGGCAGTATTTAGAACAACGGTCGCTGAATCTTGTCGATTCTGATTCCATGGCATATATATATATTTAAAAAAATAAAAAATAAAAAAAATTTGATGACCCTTGATGGGGTCAGGGGCTGAGCAGCACCCCCAGGCCTGAACATTAATAACAAAATAAGCAAAAGTACTAGGACAGGACATAGACCTTATCTTGGATCCTGGTGGTTAATAAGTCGGCCAACCTACTAAGGTCAGTCAACTCATCCCCAATACTAGAAACGAAACCTAGAATACTGAGCACCTAAGATGAGAGGACTCCTCTCAATTACAAAGCATCTAGGAAAGCATAAACAAGGGAGACTCTCCCCTTACAAAGTAAGAAAAGAAACAAACCTACCTATGACCAATTCAAGGAAGCTCTACCTTAACAAAGAAATAGCCAAATTAAAAAGGATACAAGACAAAAGGAGAAGGAGAAGAAAGCTGTTGTAGGTACTTGTAAGGAGATCACATGCATGGGGGTGGGGTATGATTACGGTGACGAGCAGAATATTTGAGAGCAAAAAAAGTAGTTCTATCTCTCTAAAAACTTCACTTATTATTCAGTGTAGATTAAAACCGTTTCAAAGTGCTGTTTGAGTAAATTTTCTTTACATTCATACTTATATAGTACATTATAATATATGATGCATATTATTATTTTTCTGATTGAATGACCTCTTTGCGTTGTAGGTGATGGTATTCAGCGAGTCGCCATGATCTTTGCTCTTAAAAAGCTCCAGTCGTTGATGAAACCAACAGGAGATAAAGGCAATAACTAATAAACCAGAAAAGCTAATCAATGTAAAGTCATTGTGAATATCTGTCCAGCTAAATGTGTGACCATACATCAGTAAAATGAAATTATTGTTCATTGTAACTCTCTGTTTGGTAATTTCGAGTTCATATTGATCATTGATGCAACAGAAAGCAGTTTCAAAGCACTTTATGTAATCTTGTTTTGATTTGACGAATGATTTCTCTCAATGTATAGCACAGTGTTCCTACTTCCAAAAAGTTGAATGTTGGCACATTTGTCTCCCTATATTACTGTAGTATTACACCTTGATTCTGATGTTATATATTTGATCCAAGGTTATTGAGTGTAATTTCTTGAAATGCTTTTTATTGGAGTCTATTTTCGAATATCATTGCACAAATATTAAAGAGACTCAAAAACTGATGCAATATAATGTAAAGAATTTGAAAGGGAAAAAAAAATGTAAGATGCAAATATTTATGTCATATAAATCTCTCAACCTTTAATGGAAAATAAAACAGAAGTAATCACTGCAGGACAATTAAGTAGCCACAAGCTGACATGTCAACTTTTCACATCCATTGGTAAAGCATCCACAATATTTACTTAAGCTAGAGTACAGACATATATAATACTAGTGGAATATCTCATCCCACTTCAAGAAAGAGTCCTCGGTATCTATCCAGTGACCATTCAACTTCATAAAGGTGGAAAGACTCTAAATGAAGATGGAGACGAGATGAACTATGCTGTGACATTTGAAGCAGCTTGAAAAGCTTGGATGAAGCTCTCTGGAGGTTGGCCACCGCTTAACTGGTACTTGCCATTTAACTGCCAAATATAACTGCTTAGTTATTGCTTATTCGTGGATTCAACATATCCAAAGAGCTTATGGAACAAATGTGCTGAAATACAATTACATACCACAAAATGTGGGACACCTGATATGTTCAATGAGTATTGCTGAAGTTCTTCATTCACCTTCACATACCAAAAACCAACAAAATTTACTTAAGACATTTTTAAATTGTGATCAATCCTACTGCTGAGCCAACCTGCAGATGGGTGGGGTCCTAGTGACATGAGATATCGAAAATTAGGTAACATGATGTAAATCACTTGGTCCATCATGAAGCAGGACAAAAGACTAGTCATAATGCCAAGTGTAGATATCGTTGAGCTAGGCTGCGTTACTTCTGTCAAGCAGAAGTGCTACATAATGGACAGTGTCGTTAGCCGTTTTCCCAGAAGATACTACCTGCCCCTGCCCCCTCCGCGAACGTTCTGAGAGAAAGTAAAAGAGCAAGAAAAATAGAAGAGAGACTCTCCAGTTGACTATTGAATAAAAACTGTGAAACATACCTCATTTAGCCCATTGTTGGGATCTTCAAGGAATTCAGCTGCTCCTTCTACACCAACCTTTCTTGCAGCTTCTACAAGAAATTCCCTAAAAGTTGAGAGTCAAATGGGTATTAGTGCTTTATCATTGGGTCAATAATGCTAATCCCTCTGTTTAGAGCAGGAAGAAGATAAGAAAACGCGAAGCATTCTCTTGCTTTTCCAACCAATTGTTTCTAAAGACTGCCCTCTCTCGGCTGGCACTTTTAAACTCAATATGGCATGCATCACTGTAATGATCAATATTAATACAAGGAAGAAACTTTAAAATCTTTACTCATGAATCATTATCAAAATCAGGAGAAACATCCAATAGAAAGGAAAACGAATAGGAAAAGGAAATTGACTGAATGCTGTTACTGCTCATCATTTGTATGCTAAAAACAACATATCTAATGAAATCCCATAAAATAGGGATCATTAATATGCTAATGCAACTAATTTCACTTTCAGGGAAAAAGGCACTAACCTGTCACCTATATACCTTCCCTGTGCGAAATAGCCAAGGAAAAGCTCCTCGGCAAGATTATTTTGCTTGTCAAGCCCCTGTTGTCCTGCGAAATATAGTAGCCTGTGGCTGTCCAGACTACTTCCCCTGCATACCCAAAACAAACCAACTAATCTATTAACACACGTCTTTTGCACTTTACAGCTTTCTTTTTTTGGCAAACCGCCAGAGACTTACGTAAGTCCTGACATGTTGTATTCCAGCCCAATTCTCTTAAAAACCTGCATGGTTTTTTGAAAAGGTTGAAATAGGTAAGTCACACTGGAGGCAAGTTTTGAAGACAGATTGTTTGGGCAACAAGAGAAAAAAGAAAATATGAACCTCTGACATTCTTGACATCATTTGTTCAGAGCGAGGTCCAAACTTATTTCTGTAGTAGTCTTTCTTGTTAACCCCTTCTTTAGGCGCAAAAGGATTGAGAAGAAACGGATGCCACTTAATCTACAACGAAGGAATTTTTCCAGTGAAGATAGAGGAACAGGTAGAAAGAGAATCACAAATAACAGAAGCGAATAGCACCTCAAAATCATACTGATTATTGGTTAACACTATAGCTTTATCAAGGTTCTTTTTCCCCACAAAGCACCAGGGGCACACAGTATCTGAACTGATATCAATTCGGATAAACTTCTTTCCACTGTTGGTGGCCATTGATCGACACAGGAACCTGAATATACACATTAGCAAGAAATCATCATAACTAGCCTCACACACGTTCTTCTATTATACAAAATAAATCATTTAATACTAAATAAAGTGCAGATCCTATCGCTTAGAGTATTTCACTTCATTTTTCCTGGTCCACGCACATTAAGACGGAGAAAGTGGAAGCTCTATCTTCCCCATCTGAGTGTAAGTTCCCACCTAAAAAGTTGGGACGATAGTGCAGCTCGTGATCACATGATGATGCATTGTCAAGTTCAAGATAAGAAATCACATCCATAGGTATTAATCTTCTTTAAATTTATGTGTAATAAACCATTCATCAGAGAGAAAAGCTCACTTTCTAATATTAGCAGTTCCCAAATCACGGTCAATGTAGCCTTTAGGTGACTGCACCCATCGCTTTCAACTCGAACCTCTACCTAGTAGATACTAAACCACACTCATTTTTTATATCACTGAATCTTAATTCCAGAAATTTGTAGTATGAAGCATGAACTTGATTTAATTACATAATAGATTTACACGTCCACATTGCTAAAACTAGAACTGGCTTTATCCCTTAGCTGAAATTTAAGTCGATTCTAGTTCAATGTCTTTGATCTTTAATATGAAATTAGCTACAACAACAATATACTACCCTCGGGATTCTTCCCTCCAGATATGTTTGAGGTGGGCGGGAAGGATAGAGCCCAATGGAATCCCACAAGTGGAGTATGGGTATCACTATTTCCTCGAATTAGCTGATATTCAAAAATTACAAGAAGGAAAGAAAGATGAAATCTCAACAACCCCAATTCCTATCCCCCAAGATAACTGTTTGATTTTCTAAAAACAGAATTTCCCAGCCTAATAAACTACAATTCAAAAACTCAAGACATGTATCTATAAACATATCCTCAAAGCTTCACATTTCACTTAAAAAATCATCTATTTCGAAAAAAAATCACCAAAAGAAAACTAAATTAAATCCTGATAATGATCAGAAATCCATCATTTAACCCAAAATACGTAATAAATTAGTGAGAAATTGGCATGAAAAGCCTTACCTCGGAGAAATCCTGAATCTTGGGAGACTCGATGAAAGCATATGATCTTTTGCCCCGCTTCTTATATATATTAATTTTTTAAATTAAGAAAAAGTAGGAGTTTGGTGTGATGTGAAAATGGATTTAGGAAATTTAAAATCTACCCTATGTAACTGGACGGGTGTCGGACTAATGTGAACAACCATCTATTGTTTTAAGGGCGTATAAAAAAATTAGTAAAGTAATATAAATAATATAATCTTATAAAATGAATAAAAAAAGTAAATATATAATTAAAAAATTTGACTATGACTATTTGGTTTTTTTTTTCTCAATATAAAATTAACAAATAAGCTGATTTATAATATCCCCTTCTTACTTCATTCCAAGTCAAAGACAACCAAATCATATGTTGAGATTTGAGTTGATTTTAGATTGATTGTCATAAAAGTTTGTGAAATGCCAACTATCAATATTTATTAGTATAATTATTATTTTAATTATATTATTTTTATTCTTTTTAGAAATGAGAGATAAATTATAATAGAAGAAATGATTAATAATATATGATATTGTATTCAAATCAAATCATACTAATCAATAACAGATCATTTTCTTTTATGTATTGTATAAAAAAATATTATAAATATTTTTCATATATGACTGTAGTTTGAATCAGTATAAAAGATTTAAAATATGCAAACATATTAAAACGAAATTTTGTCATTAAGAATCATCATTATCATCATCAACATATTCCAGTGCCTCAAAATACTTCCGTTTATTGCGGAGTGAGGGAGAGTAAGATATACGCAACCTAACTCTTATGTTTAAAAACATAAAATGATTGTTTTCAGATAATCCATGAGGAGCGTTGAAAGTTGCATTGACTAACTGCTACTTTACAAATAAAAGAAGCGTTGAAAGTTTAAATAGTCATTTTGCTAATCTTTTGTCATCAAGATTAAAATAAAAAATTACAATTAAATTATTTCCAAATTAAGAAGTAACTTAATTAATTATAGAAATAACAAAATTTCGATATTTTTAGGGAATTTTAAGGTCTAGAAAGTTCGGTTGGGGCAAAACAGTTTGGCCAGAATTGACAGTCTTGCCCTCCCTTCATCTGTGAACTCCCAATTTCTTTGGAGCTGAAACTGCAACCTTAGATTCTTCAAATTTCCCGGAAGAAAATTCGTGCCGTCATATATTTCTCGATTTCATCGTAAGTTCTTTAGTGCTTACATTTCAGTTTCATCTATTACCTTTTTTTTCTTTTTAAATTCAACGGTTCAAGAAACAGTAATTCAAGATTGAAGTTTTTGAATTTTGTGGTTCATTTTTCTTCTGGGTTTTTTGTTGATAGTGAAATTAAATGGATATTGATGAAATACTTGGGGTATCTCGGCCTGTGTGTCTGACCAACAAGAGTGCGATTTACGTTTGGGGTTACAATCATTCTGGGCAAACGGGTCGGGGAGGGAAAGAGAGGAGTTTGAGGATCCCAAAACAGCTTCCTCCAGAGCTATTTGGATGCCCAGCTGGTGGGAATTCCCGTTGGCTGGATATTGCTTGTGGTCGAGAGCACACTGCTGCTGTGGCTTCTGATGGATCGCTTTTCACATGGGGTTTGAATTTTTTCCCCTTTCTTTTCCTTCATTTTCAGTATCCATGTTTTTGCTGGAACTTTAATTTGAATTGCTTTGCGAAAGATTTGATCTTTACTAGCCAAGTTTCTTTTTCTTTTTCTTGAATTATGTTGTCTGTTCTGTGTGTATTTCTGACATAAATTGGGTGGAATGAAGAAAGAAAACCATATTCTTTAGTTTGATCAGGGGACCATTATTCTAGTGTCATTGGATTGAGAAAGAGTTTCTGCTCAGATGGCAAACCATTTCGAAAGCTAGAGTTTTTTTTTTAAGTTCAATAGGTGTACACCAAGAATGTGCGGATTATATGGATGTAAAACAACTGTTATTTTTATCTTCTGTTTCTTTTATGGTCTTAATTTCATCCAACAAACTAAATGTTTTTCTGGAAGGTAGGAGCGGAGGGGTATGGGAAGGGTGGTATGTACGTAGCCCTACCCCTACCTTGTGAAGGTAGAGTGTTTTGTCAGAGGTAGTTATAAGGATTACCTGCATATATCATTGACAAATATTCAGATGTGGGTTGAAAGAAATTAGGAAGTTGGGAGGATAGATAATGATCTCCTATTGGCCTCTTCTGGAGCAATGATGAATTATCGTGGAAACCGTGGTGTCATTTAACTTTTCCTGGACATGGTTTAATCCTTCTCCGTTGGTCATTTACTGCCTTTCTAATTGATCTTGCTCCAATTTCGTGTATTTTCTACTCAAATAAATTCCTTGGTGTAATATTTGTTTTTAATTCCTTTATACAAAGAGATATGCTGCAAAGTATACATCACCACTTTATGCATTTTAAGTTGATATTTTATGTTCATTTACTTGTAAAGCTTACCTCTTTGGGAATAAAATGGATTTTAATTGATACTTACCAGTTGATTTCAGAAGCCTGTTCCTTCTTTTGTTTGTGGGGAAGTTGATTTTTCTTGTAAGAGAGTTGTATTTATTTCATTGCAATATGAAATATTTATAGAACACTCCTAAGTTTATACTTTCAAACAGGGGCTAACGAATTTGGTCAGCTGGGTGATGGAACTGAAAATGCTAGCAAGCGTCCCAAGAAAGTGAAACAACTACAATCTGAATTTGTTATTAGTGTTTCATGTGGAGCACATTGTACTGCTGCCATTGCTGAACCACGTGAGAAGGATGGTAGCACGTCAGCTCGGAGACTTTGGGTCTGGGGACAGAACCAGGTCAGCTTCACAAGAAAAACCTTCAAGTCAACCACTACCTTGTTTATTTGAGGTAACAATTTGTTTTCCCATGTTATTCTGTGCAGGGATCCAACTACCCACGACTCTTTTCGGGTGCCTTTTCTCCTTCAACGGTACCAATGTTTTGTTGAGAATGAATTTTTGTGGTGATATCTGTTTCTCATGCAAATCCTATCACTTCTGTGTGGTCCTAGTGGGGCTTAGTCATTTATCTAGTCGCATTTATGTTACGTTAGCAGATTTACCTTTTCCTGAATTCTCTATCTAATCTATGCCTTTGGGAATAAGTTGCTTTCCGTACAAGAACAGTGGTGTTATTGGATTGAGGCTTAGGTTTGTCAAGTTCTAAACAGTAAATTTTATTTTATGTGCAAACTGATGTACATTTGACATTGGTAAATATGGCATGCAAATATTTGTCATGTATACAGATATACATGTATAACTTATATACTTATTACGTGCAAATATTATATACTGTATTTTATATGCTCTTTCAAATCAAAATGGGACGCCAAAAGAATTGACTGCTGCAGGTTTCTTGTGGTGCTGTTCATGTTGTAGCTCTATCAGAAGAAGGATTATTACTAGCTTGGGGTAATTTGCACTTTCTTTATTTACCGAAGTATACTATTTTATGCTTTACATATCCTCTCAGTGGTAGTGATGAAGTCAGTGTGCATATATGTATAGATCCCTGCATGCGATTTTAGTTTTTATGTGCACATTCTCTATCAGGTTACAAGCCTTAGAGTTAAAAACATATTGTGTCATGTATTAATGAAAATTTTGTCACTCCTCTGGTAAAGCAGGCTATAATGAATATGGTCAGCTTGGCAGAGGTGTTACGTCTGAAGGCCTTCAAGGCCCTCGTGTAATTAATGGATATGCTAAATTTCTCGATGAAGCCCCTGAACTTGTGACGATTACCCAAGTGTCATGCGGGGAGTACCATACTGCAGCTATATCAGAGAAAGGCGAGGTGTAAGTGTTTGTTGGACCTTTCTTGATGGAGATAAGTTTTGATGTTAAACATGAGAATATGGTTATCCCCATGGTACAAGTGGACGTGGATGTCAGGGAAAGTAAACCATAAAGATGTGCACTACTTGATCTGCAGGATCTGTTTTCCCATATGTAGAACTTCTCTTATTTATTTTTGAATCATTGAAATTGCCTCGTCCCACCACATTTAAACATTAACACACACGCACACACACACACACAAAAAAAAAAGATAGAGCAGAGGGAATCCTCCACAGTAGCACAAATTTACATGTTGAGAAGCTGTAGAAAATCAGAAAAGGAAAAAGATAAGCATTCATGCATTTGAGTGAGTGCACTAGAAACTCATCGATCATCTATAGATTAACATAGAAATATGGCTCTCTCAGTTTTAATCCAGTCAGTCTTCTATGACTTGAGTTGTCTAGTTCCCTAGGAAGCCAAAATGAATCTTCAGTGATTACTTTTAGTTTCTTAAGCAGAGACTTGACATGAACTAGTTATAGTGATGCATTTTAGATGTCCCTGTTCTGATCCTTGTATGAGGGAAACAGTGGTTCACCCTTGATCATTTCTCCTTATGAGGTGGTGTTTGTTTTTGTTATGCATTAAATAAAAGTTTATTGTCTGGGGTTATTCTTCTGTTCACATGTTAGCTGTTTCGTGTTTTGGTTATTTCGAACTCCTATTTGAGTAGTAATATTTATCTTGAAGCTCACTGAGATAATGAATTTCCTTTATGGTGATGATCTTTATCTTGAAGCTCAAAAAGGACCCATGATAATCTTGTACTATCATTTGCTTATGCTATGGCAAAGCAAAGCTCTATTCCTTGCTTGTTCTTTCTTATGCTGGTATGAGTTTTTGGTAAAAATTGAATTTTGCCATAAATTGAACTTTTGTTGTACTATGATTAACACATCCCTGCTCCCTGGAACACCCCTAACCAGAAGCCTATAGTGGCCCTCTCCCACTTTGGTCCCGTGGTGACGGAAACTCCCAACCACTTGGTCCCTTAGTCATTGACCCTTCATCAAATGAATAAGAAGCTTCACGACATGTATCTTCATGATGATCTGCCATATATCTGCTGTACCCTCATTATACTTTCAGGACTTAACCACCGACAAGGCTTGTGGTCTAAAGCTGATATAATTGTTCTGAGCCTCTTTTTGTTTCATTTCTTAATCACATATTTCATTGGATCTCTTGAAGTCCTGTTAAAATTAGTGATGGTTATGTTTTGTTTTTCAACAGATATTACAATACAGATCATTTTGATTGATGCCCTTTTTCCTTCTCCTGTCCACTTCTAAAGATTATAAACAGGAAGGCTTATCATTATATCATTTTTACTAACTACAGCTATACTTGGGGATTGGGGAGCATGGGACAACTTGGCCATTGTTCTCTTCAGTCAGGTGACAAGGAGCTTTTACCTAGGCGTGTAGTTTCCCTGGATGGCATATTTATAAAAGAAGTTGCCTGTGGTGGCGTTCACAGTTGTGCTGTGACTGTAAAAGGGGCTCTTTATGCTTGGGGTGGAGGTCAGGCTGGGCAATTGGGAGTTGGGCCATTAAATGGATTCTTTTCGTGCAAGCTCAATGAATCTGAGATGATGCTCCGAAATATACCAGTGTTGGTTGTTCCAGATGGTGTGCAACTTGTTGCTTGTGGGCATTCACACACACTTATCTCTGCTAAAGATGGACGAATACATGGATGGGGTTATAACTGCTACGGTCAAGCAGCTAACGAGAAGTCAACGTATGCCTGGTATCCATCGCCCGTTGACTGGTATGATTCATGAGAGCTATCGCTTGACTAGATGTTGCAAATCTTTTGATACAAAGTCATTTCCTATTTAAGTACCCTTTGTTCAGGTGTGTTGGCAAAGTCCGGAAATTGGCTGCTGGTGGTGGACATTCAGCAGTGTTAACAGATGCATGCTCGCTAAAGGAGTTGTGCGAATTTAGGCTTGCAGAAACAGTGAATCTATCAAATGCTTCATTGATCGAGGATGTTGCCTCAAGAACCGGATCTGATGCTTTAGCACGGCATTGTGAAAGATTGAGGTTGAAACGATCTGCTTCTATTCAAAATTTTCTAGTCACTTTAGACGTTCAAAATCTGTACTGTTATAAAATTTCATTGCTTCCCCTCATTTCCTCTCCTTTAACCTTTATCGCGCTATATAGCCAGTAACTGATTTCTAAAATTTATATTTTTGTAGGGAGCATTACTACGATGACGATGAATTTGGTCTGTGAAATCATTGATGGGGTTTGTGTGTAATGTATCAATTATTCACCCATTGGGGTTGATTCTTGAATTCATGTAGGATCATAGAGAAAACAGTGTCTTCATTGAATAAATTAAGGTAACTGGGGTTGTACTGCATTATGAATTGTATATGGCAGTTGAAAACATGTACATTTAACCAAAAATTGAACGAACTCTGTTTTCATTTATGGTGTGTTTGGTAGAAAGGAAAATGTTTTTCTTGAAAATCAAATTTGGTTTATAAGTAATCGGAAAATGTAAAATTATCGGTGAAAGGACGTAACTTGATAAAAAATGAAGGATAAAAGGTTTTTTTAGCTTAGCTAATTATACATGATAAGCTGGCAGGCTCATTAGTATTGTTTAAAACAAAAGATATACAATTCATTTTTTTTCACCCTTTGTTGCTGACGTGGCCGAGCATCCATCGGGGCATCAATGAGGAATTATTATTAGAACCCGGATACTGATAAGCCTGACCCGATCCATCTCTGTTCATTCCTCCAAAAGGCCCCCTGAAACACAATTTACATTCTTTTACCAGTTTTTTAATAATTTGGACATTTATTTAAACAAATAAACGTACGTACAGACATCAACATTTAAAAACGGATTAAAAGACAAGCCAGCCGCATTATGTTGGTTCATTTTTTATTAATTTGATCTTCTTCGAACATCAAACTTAAAACCTGGAACTTCTTCCTAAATAAAGGAATAAAACTATAGGATTGTATGATAGTTGCACATTATCTCACTTATTCTTTTAATACTATAACCCACACTATTAGTCATATTATTACTTTATCTCTGGGTCTTTAACGCTTCTATCATAGTTTTTTCTTCTTATGACTACTGTTTAAGATGATTTGTCAGGTCGCTTATAATATTTTCCTATGATTGTCTCTATTTCCGTTATTTCTTTATTCATATTGCTTTGGATTGTTCTTTCCTGGGCTAGGGAGTCTATAAGGAACAACGTCTCTACATCTAAGTAATGTTAAGATTTGTGTATACTCTATCCTCTCCTAACCCCATTTTACTAGATTATATTGGATATATTGTTGTTATATATCCACTGACTAGTATGAATTACTTTTTATACTAAAATGTAATTTAACATGTATACAGTTACCAAATCTACTTATTGTGAGCAATTATATCTATGTAGAAATTACCTTTTAGGTGATATAGTGTAAAATGCAAAAATAAAAAAACATTGTCAGTGTCAGTAGGTAAAAGTCACGGAGAGAGAGTACGTACCCAATTGTAAGGTTAGGAAGTTGATGAGAATGTGATGGAGACACATCAAAGGTTGCTGAGGAGTTGGGTTGTGTCTTCTCGTTTTCTTTCAGCTGTTATCATTTCACAATTTTTATTTAATAAGGATATATATAACGCGGACTCTTCACATTCAATGTCGGATTCTCCGAAAATACATAACTTTTTGGCGAATCCAACATGTACCTACTGACACTTCTGAAGAATCCGAGCAATATAGCTAGAAATTAAATAAAGTTTAAGATGTTAGAAAGCAGAATATATATGTATACCTTCTTAGTTATCAAGTTGTTTTGTTCTTGGAGTGCTTTCTCCTGCTCATGTATAGTGGAAGGATGACTTATAAGACAAGTTATTTTATCATAAATATAGCAGAGAATGTACACATAAATATATTTTTTGTTTACATGATTATGTAATACTAGAAGAAGAATATATTTTACCTTCTTCTGCAGCTCAGAAATGGACTCGTGCATCAGTTGGTTCTGCATATTATTCAAGTGACACACACATGTTAAGAAATTAGCTAATGCTACTATAAAAATAAGACCTTACCACAAGTGAAGTCTGAGGAGGAAAGATCTTACCACTACCTCATAGATATAGATAAGTTATTCCGGGAAGATCCTAAACTCAAAAATATGATAGTATATGGTGGATAATTTCTGAAATTAGTACCTTCTTGCTTCTAATTCTCTTTAATGAAGTATCAATCTGTTGCTCTAAACTCTGAAGCTCACGTAAACTGAGAGGGTCCAGATCCTGACCCATGTAATGCCTACAAATTAAATAGGATACATTTTATATCATATGATAAAATGCGTACTAATTTGATCGGGAAGTTAGTTAGTTTGGCTCTCGTACGTTATGTTTTTTTGTAAAAGTTCAATCCTCGACATGAGCTTCGGACACTCCACACTCCAATTTTCCTACACAACAAATGTATCAATGAGATCACAAGGAAAAATACATAACGAGAGAGGAATGTATTAGCAAATTAGATTGGACATGAAAGTTGATTTACGAAAGAAAATAAAATTTTTGAAACATGTGATCTGTGATCTTAAATATAAGTACTCTTTCTACAACTTTGAAATGAGATGCCACTTTTTTGTATTGCCAACAATAATAAAATCCAAAGGATAAATCAAGAGAAAAAAACATTTAAACTAAATTAATTTGCATATATCACCTTGGGATCAGAATCATTGTCATTCATATTTCTCTCTGCATATGAGTATCTTTCGTATCTTTCCAGAATACTTTCCATACTGTAAAAGAAACACTCATAGGTCAATAAAAGCCAGTAAAAAAAAAATTGAACTTAAATGCATGATCTTCTAACAGTACTATAAAATATTTATGGGATACACGAGTGTCAAATTTGAGAATAGGAATTCATAAAATCATCGATTGAGTTACTACTGAAAGAAGAAATCTATACTCTCTTCGTCCATTTTTAGTTGTCACAATTTCCATTTTTAGGTCAATTGTATAGATTTTGACCAATATTTTAAGATGTATTTTTTCATCATATTGATATTAAAACAGTTGTAATTAATAAGTAATACTTTTTGTATAGTTTTTTGAATATCTAAATTTTTATTTTAAAATATTAAATTAATTTAAGTCAATTCAACTTTGAAAATGAGTCAAATTGACTTTCAAGAAGCACAACCTGACAGCTAAAAGGGATGGAGGGAGTACAAAAATACGTTCAGAATAATTATGCATGGTTTTTGTCACTTGTAAGTGATTGTCAAGTTTACAATTGATGCAAGGGTGTTTACAGATGCTATCTCTTCCGTTGGTATACATTAATACTTAATTGGGCTTACCTAGGTTTTAGAATGAGAAGTTTATGCATTTTAATCAGGTCAGGTGTATGAAGTAAGAGTAGAGATAGATCTATTACCTAAGGTGAGGATGACATACATTCTACGAGGCTGTGATGGCTGGGCATGTGAAGAGGAGATGTGCATATGCAGAAGTGAGGGTGTGTATGAAATTGGCAATAATGGGTTCAAAGACAGGTAGAGGTAGACTAGAGAAGTATTAGAGATAGGTCATTAGACTGGACAGTCATGCATCTTCAGCTTACCATGTGAGGATATGATCTCAAATAGAAGGATATTGAGGTTAATTATGAATTAAGATAGAAGGTTATAAGTAGTAGAACATCATCTCACGTTCCCACGGTATAAGCTTGGTGGTAGTTTGGTGCACCATACATTTTTCTTCTTTCATATCAATAGGATTAGCACTATTCTTATAGTTTTTTATCAAGTGTTTCTTATGCTTTGATTGTTACATCATTTTCCCATGTTAGTGATCCTTTTTTGAATGTTGTGTAACCATCACTCTACCGCTGATAATAGGATAAGGTTAGCATACACTAGCTCTATCATTTCAGACTCCACCTATAAGTTTACCTTAGTAATATGCCCAAGCTTGTGCCTTCTTTTCTTCTAGCTCAATAAAATTGTTTGACAAGATTTTGTCACAAAATTGTCTGTTCTGCATGATTCATCACAATCATGTTTGTCATAATGTGTAAGATATGCCTTGAATAAGTTGAAGTTATACTAGAGGCGTGAAAAAATCTAGTCATTAGGTCTTTCAAACTCATTTTATAACGAAACAAACCAAAGCTAAAGCCTTAAATAGTCATCTTTTTATTAATGTACTATATTATATTATCCGGCCCATTTTTCTCCAAAAATTCCACGTAATCGTCCATAACAAGCCGCAAGAGTTTTAGTAGGCACCGGACATCGTCCGAGAGCATTTTATGAGCTCCAAAACAGAAATTAAGCGATTTTCTCCAATAAAATATTTTTAGAATTCTCAACTCCAATTTTATCCTTATTAATTAATGAGTCTATGTTTTACACATTGCTGTAAGCAGCTGTAATTTCCTTCTTTTTCAGTGCACTCGTTATGTATTAATCACTTTGATATAACATGAAATCATAGCCTATATATATGTAGTCATTTTAATGTATAGATTTATTCACTCGGAAAAACAAACCATTTACTTTCTACCACATAAAGATTTAACTAGTCATCGATCATCAAAGACCAATTGACCAAAAGATAATTAGTATATACATCGACAGTGTAAAGAACTTTTCCGATGTCTTTCTTTTCATAGACAATTACCTTAATAGTATTAAATTTGATTTATATAGAAGTGAAGGTCATTGAGAGTGCTCCTCGTACTATCAGTGAATGATTCAACAGAAATAGGCACAAGGCTCTAGGCTTAAACAGCTTTTGCTTTTGTTGTCCTTTTTCTAGTCCCTTTAATCCACCAGAATTTCAAAATAACCAAAAGTTCCCCACAAAAGAGTTAAACACTGGAGTTAATTTAGTAGGTTGAGTACCAGTTTAGCACTGGTCAGCCATAGTTAATCACTTCTGGCAATAGTTGTACTTTCTAAATGTGCATTTGATTCTAATTACAATAACTAATAATGTGAAAATAAAAACATGACTACCTTCAAAAAAAATATTGAAACACAAGGGAAGTAATTAATACTCACTCAATCATATTTTATTAGTTTGAATTGACAAAGAATTCAAGAAAGAAAGTATAGCTTCTGAAATTTATAGTTTAAAATTAATGATAGACAATTGTGGCGTTAAATTATTTCATTAGAATGAATATTTTAAAGTTAAATTATTATTAGATATAAAAAGTGTCATTCTTTTTTAAGACAGTTAAAAAGAAAAATTAGGCAGGGGGAGTATTCAAAGATTAAGCTACCATTTAATTATAGATTCTGAATTAGATTTTCAAAATTTATCTTCAAATATCTATTTGTCTGAGCTATTTTACTTTCACTCACAAAAACATCAAATTTTATGGAAGTAAATATATGTCCAAACACTACTTAAGTTCCCAAAAACACTACTTCAAAACTCAAAGTTTCGAGTTTCAAATTTCAACTTCAAAATCTATGAACAAAGTGAAGCCGAGAAGGAAAAATCTGTGTTCAGGATTACTGATTGAAACCATCAATCAGTTGAACTACACTTTGGAAGAAATAGGAGATCTTGTTTAATTTCAATGTACTAAATTAATTCACCAAGCTAGGAATAAATTATAAAAATCACACGTAATGAGAAAGATAAAGATATAAGTTTAACCAAAACATACAAATAATTACAGACAAAATAAAAATGCATGAGGGCATCAATAGACTGATTAATAATTAGTTTATTTAATATATAGCATATATGAATTATCATCCCAGTTGTTCCCGTTGTTAATTCTGAAATTGTAACGTAATAATGTCATAACTAAAAGAAAATACCTGAAAAAAATATTGAAACACGAGGGAAATAATATATTTATGTGGTAATTTTAAGAGTCAAACATCATTTTCTTTTCATATATGTTAATTTTAATAGTAACTTTGAAGATTAAGCTAGACCATCAAATATATGGTTGGTGGAGAAATTTAATTTACAGTGACAAATAATATTGAAGTTGAAAATATTGGGAGTAAAATTAATGAATTACCTGGAGTCAGTGGAGGCATACTCAAATAGCTTTCCTTTAGTAGAAAAAATAATCAAAGCAACATCAGCATCACATAAAACTGAGATCTCATTAGCTTTCTTCAACAATCCAGATCGTCTCTTTGAGAATGTTACTTGCCTGCTTATCTTGTTCTCGATCCGCTTCAACTCTACCCTACCTCTTCCCATCTTCAAATTTATTTATTATACGAATTTGAATTAATCGGACCAAATCATAAGTTTGATATTGGAAACAATTAAGGTTGTCCCCTAGCTACCATGTGAATGAATGGAGAAGGGTGTTTGGATTAACGAAGGAATATTGATTATATGGAAGAAAGGAGAAGAAGAAATTAATATGAGGGAGTGGGTAGGGGAGTTATTTGTTGATTTTTGATTGATGGAGTGAAAGGGCATAATAACATGATATTATGATAAAGTGAAAACAACAGTGGTTTAGGGGGTGTTGCGTTGTCAATTTCTCATTGGATACGGCGCCTGGTAGTTAAGAGCCAGAGGTTTTCGATGCAAACCGCAAGACAAAATACAGTAATTGAGGGCCTTTTTTTTTACTCTATTCGTCTCATTTTTGACATGTTACAATAATAATATTATCCCAATATTTCAAAGATTGTTGTCCATTATGGGATAAGAAAAAATCGGATATACGTAGCCTGACTTCTATATTTAAAAATATAAAGCGACTGTTTTTGGATAACCCAAGATTAGTGTCAAAAGTTGCATTGACTAACTGCTACTTCACAATTGAAAGAAGCGCAGAGAGTTTAAAGAATCATTTTGTTTTATTCCATTATACCTCAAAGTCAAAAAATAGTGAATCTTTGGCTCCATCCGAGATTGATGAAAATCTCATTTTTGACATGTTATTTTAAAAAAAGAAGATTTTTTAAATTTATAATATAAAATTATTTTTAAATATTATATAGTTAAAAATTATTTTATTAAAAATAAAAAAAATTAAAAAAAATTATTTATAATTAAAGTAAGATAAAAAAAACATTTATGATTTGAAATTTGGGTATAAAAGACTTGTATTAATCATGATTTCAGAAGAAAGTTTCACCAATTGGGCAAGCAATGCCTGGGCCAGACTTACTGAGTTGACTAGTTGTTGTATACAGAGTCAAGTAATTTGTACACTAGTGTTGACGGCGCTTTACGTCATTCTCATTTAGCATATCTCCGAGGATATACATTAATTACACCACATTAAGTTTTTCCCGTAGTAATTATTAAAATATCACAAAAAAAAAAAAAATCACGATAGACTCCTTTTTAAGAGAGAGTTAAATTTAAGTTTTAATTTTTTAAGCAAGTTTTTAAAGGAAGAGAGTTAAATTCAAAATTTAATTTTATTTAGGAGTGTAAGTCATATATTTAAATTATTATTTATTAATTTAAAAAACAATCCTCGATTATTTAACGTGTAATATCCTCTATTTTATTTAAAAAAAATATTATCACGTGACATGTCATAAGAATAAAATATTTTATTTTAATAAAAATTAAATAAACTATTAATATTAATTAAAATTATATTTCTTAAATATTTATCTTACCTTACTTCACTACTTTCCTCTCACGTACACCCCCCAACCCGTGCAACAATCCACTCATTCCCCCCAAAAAATTTTAATATTTTTATTTTTTTAAAAAAATTTATTACCACATCCTATCTAATCCACCACTCTCATTTTATTGTATTTATTTTATTTTATTTTGTGTTATATATATACCTATATTTTTAGAAAGATATTTTTTTTATTTTTGTGCCAAATATATAAGTGAAAGGAAATTTGACGGTGAAGGGTTGATTTGAGATGTAGGATTTCTTTTAAGGAAATAAGAATAATATTTTTAAAAAAATTCAAGGTGGGGAGGGTTGGAGGAGGGGTACGGAGGGAGAAAATAGTGGAGTGGGGTCAACAAATATTTTTAATGTTTTTAAAATAACAATATTTTAATATTTAATTTTTAATTAATATTGATAATTTATCTAATTTTGGTCATGGAGTGTTTTATTCATATAGAGTGTAACGTGATAAATTTTTAAAATTAAAAGAAGAGAAAGAAAGTGTAATAATAGTTTAGATATAAAACTCACGTTCTCAATAATTCAAATATAAATTTAAAAAAAGATAACACTAAATTTAATTACACCTAAATATGCAATTATGTAATGTTAAAGATAATATGAATTTTTTTTAATTTATTATAATAAATAAGTAAAAATAAAATATTTGTTTTTACTATAAGAAATATATATAATACAGGATTCAAGTCCCTCTTATCGACTGTGTCCCCCTTCCTTCCTTTTTCCCAACTAACACGATTTGTATTTTTTTAAAAAAAATATTATCTGATTAAATGGATATATCTTTATCGCAGTAATTTGATACGATAAGTAAATTGATATTTATTCCAATAGTGTAAAAAAATTGGGAGAATAACTTATATGGTAATTCAAATATAACATCATCGTTTATCAAATTCACTTACATTTTAGTTTGATTCTATTAATTTTGGATGAAGCCAAAGATTTACTATTTTTTGGCTTTGAGGTATGATGGAATAAAGCAAAATGATTCTTTAAATTGTCTGCACTTCTTTCAATTGTGAAGTAGCAGTTAGTCAATGCAATTTTTGATGCTCATCATAAGTCATCCGAAAACAGTCGCGCTATGTTTTTAAACATAGAGGTCAGGTTGCGTATATTCGACCTTTCCTTACTCCGCAATAGACGGAAGTCTTTAAGGTATTAGGGTATTGTTGTTGTTACATTTTAGTTTGTATCAACAAAGTCACATGATTTAGACCATTTCATCTACAAAATTATTTTTTTAATTATAAATCTAAAAGAATATAAAAGTGAAGAGTGGCACACTGCACACAGCTTAAGGTTTTGAAGGTGGCCCAAAGACAAGACGATAGATGTGCTTATAATTAACGTTGGTAAATAGCGATCCTAAAAATTACTTACATTCAATATTTATATTTATCCAATAAATACATAACACATGTTTTATTATAAATATTTTTAAAAAATTAATGAGGAAAAAGTAGTATGGTTGGTGAGAATAGTGGTCACCTTTATTTTCCTGTAACCAAGATAAGTCCTTCTTTATTACTGCAAAATTTAATGTGCAGTAAAAATATGTACTATGTACTAAGTTTCTTGGAGTTTTATGAACAAGTTGTTTCCTAGTAAGACACTTCACGCGTTACAAAAATAAATATAGAATTATAGGGGACCATGAAAATTTTATTAGAATAATTATATAGTACACTAACAATTGGTTTTTTCAAATCCTTTAAATTATATTACAGCTTTAAATGGGGACCATGACACAAAATTAGAAAAGAGCTATTTAATTATCGTAAATTAATGTAACAAATAAATAAAATACAGATTACAAGGCCAAAAGCATGAGGAGTGTTTTTAATTTTAAAAAAAAAAATTAGAAGAGACATTACTCCGTTGATTCTGTACTAAGATAAAAATCTCAAATCCCTACCTTATCACTCTGTTACTTTAATTGAAGGCATTGTATCCGTTGTTATAAGATGAGAAGACAATCTTAGCCATTGTACTTTTTTCTTAATTCTTTTTTATTAATGGCAAATTAATTAGTATTAAGTCTTCACTTTTTGTGAATTACGAGGTGCTATTATCGTATTAGCAGATTTTGGCATTCTTAAATCCCTGCCAGGACATATTGGTGATCTAGAGGTCGAATTTTAATTAAACAACCCTATAGTGACGGGGTTTGAGATAGATCCCTACCTTGTAAATTAATAGTCAAAAAGGTAAAATCGTAAAAAGAGAGAAAACGAAGTGGAGTGAAAAATTAAATTGTGTTTATTCAATGTTATTGGTATTGAATTCATTATATTTTCATAGGCCTAATTCACATCTCAAAAAATAGTTTAAAAGAAAGAGGATTGCCTACTAAATTTTATAAGAAGATCACCTATCCTATTAATCACCTATGCGAGACTTTTTATCTCAACAAACCTGTACTTATAATGATGCATTCTCCTCTAGAAGGTATATACTCTTTCCGTTCCTTTTTAGTTATCATGATGTGTTTTTTAGAGTCAATTTATCTGTTTAGATCACATTAAATCAACAGTTTAAAATAAAAATTTAGATATTCAAAAACTATACTATAAATTGCATCTTTTTTTTCTCATGCCAATATCATCATCATCAACATACCCCAGTGCCTCAAAAGGCTCCCGCTCATTGTGGGGTGAGGGGAGGTCGGATGTACGCAACCTAATCCCTGTGTTTAAAAACATAAAGCGGTTGTTTCCAGATGACCCATGAGGAGCGTCGAAAGTTGCATTGACTAACTGCTACTTCACAAATGAAAGAAGTGCAGACAGTTTAAAGAGTCATTTTGCTTTATTCCATCATACTTCAAAGCCAAAAAATAGTCAATCTTTGGATATGATTCAAAAAATATATTTTAAAGACTTTAGTCAACGTTAATATTATTGAACTCTCAAAGAGAAACTGTACATGACCAATTCATTATGTTATAGATGTAAAGAGTGGCGAATCTAAAATTTTTATTCAAAGCATTCGAAAAATAAATATATAAATATTTAATTTGAACTAGAGTGCAAAGTATGAAATTAATATCTGTGGTCCAAGCTGGGCAGTCTAGTACCACTAAGTTATCTCTTCTCCTTGATTTACATAGTCCAAAATTAGTAGATATACAAAATATATATATAAAAAAACTTATATATAAAGTGTAACTTTTTACAAAGAAGTTCGGATGAACCTCCTGATACCTGCGATGAAAATACTTAAGGTATGGAGAGGTCTCCCCTATTATAATGAAGTTCCTTGTGCTCTTAGTCATAAATATGATTTTGTGGATAAATTGGTCTTTAACTTGAGATCAAGCTTTCCAAATCCTATGACCAACTATTAGCTTATAAAAAGTTGAATTAGAAAACAAAAACCTTAATTATGTGCATATGTATTATTAGCATTTCCCTTATTTTGTTTACAATGTTTTATTGGCTAAATCAGGCAAAACATGTGTATCCCATAGTTCTACTAATTATGGCAACCACTCACTTTCTTTATGGCTTCTACCAAACTGTGTTTTGAAAAAACAGAAAAAAATAAATAATGAGTACACATTGTCCATAATGGTAGAAAATTATTCTCCTCCATGTAAATTTTCTATTTCCCATTCAATTTTTTTTTTTAAACCAAAAATGGCTTTTTGTTGTTAATAAAAGACAGTGTATGTTTTTTCCCTTTTGGTGTCTTTTCTTATCCATCGTACCAAAATAAAATGAATATACAGCTACCAAGTTTGGAAAATCCTTATATATTCTCTCAAGTACTTCACACACACATTCTATTTCAAGGAAAATAAAAAGGAATCCCATGTAGATTATAATTGTGCTACGAGGTAGATTTTTTGATCTGAATATATTTAAATCATAATTTTTAACACAAAATTTTAAATCTACTAATATTCAAATAAATATTCTATTTGGACACATAAATTTAACTAATTGCAATGCGTTTCTACACAAAAAATCTTTAAAATAGACATCATTAAATTAAATTTTGTTTGAACTTTGTGTTGGATTAAAAATGAGGGAAATTATCGCAGTCTGATGGATTCTTATAATACTGTTCTTAAAAATATTTTATTTAGCGTCAGAATCTAGAGTAGAAGGTAATTATAGGATTTTTATTTATCTATATCTATCTATCTATCCTATATTAAGACTTACAAGAACTCTTAAAAAATATTGTTTGAACTTTTTGCCCTTCACTAAAAGACTCTATTTTTAGATAAAATCTTCTTTTTCACTAATTTTTTTAAAATATATTAAGTATTTACTCTTTTATTTATTTAATTTCAAGATTTGCTTTTTGAATTAGAATTTTTTTTATATTTAGAATTCACTCTTTAATATTTAACATTTTAAAATGGTATTTATTTAATTTTATTTGTATGAATATTGTATTTATTTTAATGAAAGTACTGTTTATATGTAATTTTAACATTGACATAATATATACGTGCAAAGTACATATACTATACCAGTAAATCTCAAAAAAAAAAAAGAATATTGATCTTATATAGGTTGAAAAATTCATCATGTTATAATGGTTAAATAATGATCATAAACGAAATAAATACTAACTAACATGGTATTGTCATTATAATTTTCTGGAGAATGAATCTGGACAACTTTCACCATAAAAAGAAAATCAAAAGAATAAATCTTCTCTTCGAGATTTTTCCAACACTTTTTTGCCACTTAATTAAAATATAAGTTTAATTAATCCATATGGAATTCTCTCCTTCTTCTTTTCATTTAAATTAATCATGGCATTCTTGTTATATAAAAGGGTGACAAAGATCAAGGTTTGCCAAATGGAAGACCATAATATTTATAAGATTAAAAAATTAAAAGAATATGCTAATCATATGAAGCCACACCTATATGATGCTCTCTTGGCACGCCACAATAACTACTTTTATTATCAACAAAAAAATTAAAAAGTATACAATAACATTACTCTAATGCCTCAAACGCTTTCGCTCATTGCGGGAAAAGAGAAGGTTCGATGTACGTAATCTGATTCCTATATTTAAAAATATAGTGCGACTGTTTTCGAATGACCCATGAAGCACAAACAATTTAAAAAGTTATTTTATTTTATTCCATCATACTGCAAAACTCAAAAATAGTAAATTTTTAGTTCCATTTGAAATTGATAAAAAAAATAATTTAAAAGTATATTTTTGGTAATTTAAAAACAGATATATTCCTAACAACTGTCTTCTGACTCTTTAATTAAAAAAAAGTGAGTGGCCATGGCGGCTGAAATTAAAAAATAAAAAGAAAAAATGAAGCCTAGATCCCTTGCCAGGGCAATCAGAGCTAAATTAATTGGAAACGGAATATTATTACGTACTACAAAAGGAGAAAAAACAACTTCAGTTTGTTAATTTATAGTATCCCTAAAGAGGTAGAGATTATGCCAAGTAGCCACTTGCAGCACTAATATTTAATACTATATATGTATTCAATTTTTTTACACTTTAATTATTTTACTTTAGTTAGAATCGTCATATGAATTAGGTTCATTGGATCGGTTTGATCTAATTTATGATTTAGTAAATTGAGTTAAGTTTTTGGGTTATATTTAAAAATGTCCCTAATAAAAGATAGTCTTAATATTTTGCTCCTCATAAGAAATGTTTTATAAAAATGCTCCCCATAAGAGATGTAATTTGATTCAACTTAAAAAGAAAAAAAAATATTTTTGTAAGACTCTTCTT
>JAOTQJ010000049.1:24249775-24272224 GCA_025642045.1 Solanum sejunctum | reverse complement strand
GTTCTTTTTGGCATCTGTTATTTTGGCACAAATCTTTTTGGTTCTTAAAAAGAAACAGTTCGAGAAGGTTCAATTGGTAAGGTATATAAATTATTTTTTTTAAAAATAACTTATAATCTAAAACCTAAAAGACATAAGTTGAAATACCTAACTTCTAGTATATTTTTTTATAAGTACAATCTAAAAGTAAGTGTTTATTTTCTAAAATCTTTTTTTAAATATCTAAAAAATAATAATACTTAAAAATCAATAACATTTAAAGTAAATCGATTCAAATATCTTTTTAATATAATACACTGATTATCAATATAATAGTTATCATACACTTTAAACTTCTAAATTATTTGATATTTGTTCATTATAATGATTTATTATCTATTTTTTTAAAAAAATATACTTATTCTTTTGTTTCAAAATTATCTTATATTTTTAAATTTATTTAATAACTATTTTGAAATATATACTTTAATTTCAGATGTACCTCAAGGTGTGTGTGTGTGTGAGGGTAGAATTTTTCTTTTTTAAGCATAAAAGGCAAAAACAATTAATTTTGAAATTAAATCATATTACGTGGGTGGTTAGTCTAATTAACCTAGAAAAATTAACTTGGAAAACCGCATCAACTGCCCCATAGCGGAAGAAGCACTAGGGTTTTTTGTGGTGCATTCCTATATTTAGAGCCTCCACTTTCATTCCCGAGAAATTCTTATTATTGCTGGAATTAGGCGTTGGTTGGTTCCTCGATTATTATTGCAGAAACCGTCAATGGCGGGTGAGAAGCAGAATGGAACTTCCTTTGATCTGAATGACTACACCATCATCAAAGAAGGAGATGCTGAGATTCTTATGCATGCTAAAAATGAAGTCTTTTACAACAAAACTCAGGTCTTCTTTTTTATTTTGCAAAAAGCGTGCTGTTTATATTTGTAAATTACCTTCACTTGTACGATAAAGTTATCAAAAATGGAAAAACAGTGCTTCATTGACAGTATGTTTTTGATTGCAAATTGCAGTTAGAAATTTAGGGGAAATTTCATGAAAGATAATTTGTGGACCTAATTTCAGGGTCCTTCTATGGTAGGTTTGATGGTGGAATGGTTAATTTATAGAATGTATCACATAGTCTCCTTAGATTTTTTTTTTATGGAGGTCAATAGCGTATTTTGCCTGCCACCCGCTATAACTTTGATGTGCTTGTATTGAATTCACCAAGGTACTTGGGTAAGTTTAACTAGATAATTGGTATGAACAGGGACATGGGTGTGGGATTTTTGATGATCCTTTGGGACAAACGTAGATACAACACGCACGATTGGAAGAGGGATAAGGATCAATGCTGCTTGAGTGATCTCTTATGGCGAACCAACCATTTGATATCAGCTTTTTTTTGGGGGGGGGGGGTCTAAGTTTACTGTACAAGTTTTCAGTACTATGTTTTCTAAATTTGCAAATTCTAGAATACAGGTGCTTCTTGAGTCGTTGCTCTTGTAATGTGTGCGAAGAGAGAGAGAGAGAGCATAACATTGTCGAAAGTGAGAAGTGAAGAAAAACATTAGGTCAGGTTCTGCTAGGAATTTAAACAGAAAGCACAATTGAAGTGCTAACTTTGGTGAAAATCCATAGGTGAAGGAAAAAAATCTGTATGCAACTGCATTTTACTTTTATAAAACTAATCAAACATATCTATTTATACATACAACAATTATATGGTTCATGAACTTGAAAAAAATACTGTTCCGGGTGGGGCAGGGGCAGGGGCTTAAATGCCCAGACTTAATTGCCGAGGTGAGTGCAAATGCAAAATTTCCACTTTCCTTATGGTTTTACAGATGAAAATACGTTTATATGCCAGAAAAGCCTAAAGGTCAACAATACGAGTTTTACTACAATCACTTGAATGGCTTTTGGATAACATCCTTTTTCAAAATGCCATTCCTTATCAAACATGTCCTTCTTAGGCTCTGTGTGGCTTCAACTATACGCACAGCCCATCAAATAGTTAATTATCAACATATTTTAGTTAATTATATACTCTGGTTATTACTACAAACCTCAGGATAATATTACTACAAAGGATGAACAAATTACAGAGTTTGATTCAAAATCTTCATAATTCATCCTTTCATGAGTAATTATATGATCCTTTGCTCAGCTCTATGTTGCATTTGACCTATATAATTGCCTAAAGCCAACCATTTTTCTTCTTCTTTTTTTTGGTTTAACTTTCTTCTTGGTGAAAAGGAGGTAGATGGGAAGTATATTACATTTACTCGTTTATTGGTGATATCTGGTATATATCTACCATGGTTTGAGTAAGCGATCAAGATTTTAGTAATATTTTCGATATTACAGAGTATCTTTGCAGATGCCATACTTGTTAGATGTCTAGATCTCTATGTAGCATGGGCTCAAAATGTAATTAGTACCATCTTTTTTAGGATAGAGGGTTTGTAGTCTTGTAGACATTTTCTTTCTTTTTGACTCTATGACAGTTTGATTCCTGGTAGCTTACTCATACTGGAATTTCCACCCAGTAAATATTTAGGACAGGGTAATTTACCCCTTTCAAGATGACTATTGGCAACTTGTATGAAATTATCTAGTCCTCGATGGTCTTGTCATGCATCACTGAACAATTTTTTCTTGAATGGCACTTCGTGGTTTATTGATAGCGATTAAGTTACATCCCTTTATTCTGTACTCTGTGGTAACAATTAAGGACATGGTAGCCACCTTATTTTAGCTCATCCACAACTATCTACTACAGGTGAATAACAGAGATATGTCTATAGCTGTTTTGAGGACCTTTATATCACAACGAAAGCAAGAGCATGACGCAATGTTGGCTAGACGAACCAAGGCTGGAAATAAAGTACCTGATGGTATAGTGGAAAACCCAGGTGATTCAGTGCAGCATAATGGTGAATCCAACAATGGATCTGAAGTCTTGAAAGACGCATCCCATGGTGAATCATGTAGCATTCCGGAGGAACAGACTAAAACTCTATGGGGAAAGGGCCGAGAAGAACTAAAGCCTCCGCGAGTTCTCGAGGTTTATTGCCATTTTTTGTTGATTATTACAGGATTATCAGAAATGAGTGCTGTGGTTGACCAACAATTTTTCTTTCAATGTGACTTAACAGGCTCTCTCAGCTTCCGGATTGAGGGCTTTAAGGTATGCTCGTGAAATAGAAGGAATTGGCCAGGTCGTGGCCCTTGACAATGATAAAGGTAATTCTATCTTAGTTTAGGTGGTGCTGAAATGTCTAGTGCTGCTATTACTCGAACCTTCACTGCCAACCGTGGTAAAAGAAAAAGAAATGTACCTTTTGGGTCAAGAGATCAGTCTCAAAAGCAAGAATATCTGACAGAATTGACTTGAAACATCTACTCTAACAGTGATGTTCTATATAAATCATCCTGGTACTGACTTTACTGTTTAGGTATTAAACTGTAAAGTGTAAACTATGCAAGGATAAAAGTGATTCCTTATAGTCGTGGTAATTATGAGATAAAACCTGTGATATAATTCAGATAATATAATGTAGCTTTAATCACAGATTTACTCGTCTTGTTTCAAAATATCTGTACAATAACTTGATACAGAGATTATTTTTCATGTCCGTCCAGTATTTGACTAGGTATTCCTTGTATATTGCAGCCTCTGTGGAAGCTTGCAGGAGAAACATAAAATTTAATGGCTCAGTGGCATGCTCTAAGGTGGTGTCTGAATTTACTGATGCGAGGATTTATATGCTTACTCATCCAAACGAATTTGATGTGGTATGAAGATACAGTAAATTTCCATATTTATATTCTTCTGCACCCGTAATAAGTAAAAGTTGTTCTTTGGTGCTGAATCAATAAGTCGACCCTGTGCAGGATATTAATTTGCACGTTGAATTCCTTAAACTGGGTTAATTGTGTGAAAAATAATTTTGTTAATATTTATTTCAAGCTGAGCTATCATTCATACGTTTTTTGCTAGTGTTGTTTCAGGTTGATCTCGATCCTTATGGAGCACCTTCTGTGTTCTTGGACTCAGCAGTTCAATCTGTCGCTGATGGAGGGATGTTGATGTGCACAGCAACTGATATGGCAGTGTTATGTGGAGCAAATGGTGAAGTTTGCTATTCCAAGTAACCAAATAATCCCTTTGCTTCTGGCGTTACATAACTTTATTAGTCGTTATATCCTGCTGACATGATCTCATCTACAACTAGATATGGCTCCTATCCTTTGAGAGGAAAATATTGCCATGAAATGGCTTTGCGGATCCTTCTTGCATGTATTGAGGTACTTCACTTGTGAACTTTTTGGTCTTACTTCTTTTAAGCCAGAGTAATGGTTTCTGGGTATATTGGTGCAATTTTTTTCTTTAAATACTTAGTTGCAGTATTCTGAAGTTAGCAGCTGCCCTTGGCATATTGAAGTTTTATCAGTAGACTAGAAAATCAGTCAGTTATAGTTCAGTTTAGAAACTAGAAGTATCATTAACTTCTTTTTGTTAATCCTATATTCTAGATGTGTGCTGCTTTTCTTACCTCTTAATTTTTCTAATTTTTTTTTTGTTTTATTTCAGAGCCATGCAAATCGATATAAAAGATATATAGTTCCGGTATTATCTGTTCAGATGGATTTCTATGTTCGCGTTTTTGTTCGTATATACACGTAAGTGTTTATCTTTTCTACAATTCAGCCAATTTTTCCTAGGTTATTTGTTTTCTCTCTGTAGATGTGAGCTTTCTAATAATTGCTTGCAGTTCTGCAAGTGATGTGAAAAATACTCCGTTGAAGCTCTCATATGTCTATCAATGCACTGGCTGTGACTCATTCCATCTTCAGACAGTTGGGAGAACTGTCTCAAAGGTATTTCTGCATTCACAATCTTTGAATATCTTACTCGTATGAACTGGTTGTGCTGGATTGACTGGCTTATACTCTAAAACTAGAAATCTTGGTAGATAACAAAAAGAGTGCCTAAAGATGCAGGTTCATGGTACTTACTGATAGTCTTCATCAACCCATAGTCTCACAAGCTTCATGACTCTAGATGTAGTTGAACATATTTGGATAATTACCAGAAAACAAGAAAAAGTTTATCTGACAATGGCATTTTGAATGAAGGAAAAAGTACCTGAAAACATAATCGATACATGATATCATGACAATGTTTTGGCTAGTTAGTTTTGCTAATATGCACCAGGAATTGCAAGAATGACTTTTGGGACCCTCATTATTGAAGGGGGAACACAAACTTCCTGTATTTATGCATACTACTTGGTTTCGTTCTTGTCCTGAAACTTATAACTCTGCCGTTGCTGCTTAAGTAGTGCTAGTAACGAAAGAAACGGGGCGTGTAAGACTTAACAGGGTACAAAATATAGTTTCTTGATAGGTTCTTGGTAGATCTTATCTTAAAGTATGACATTGAACTTTGTCCTGCTTTCGTTCCAAAAGATCTCTAAAAGAAGTTACTAGGACAGGTTCACGAACGGCAACTCTGAACATAACACATCCTCAACCTTCCATTTAGGTGGCACCAGGGAGATCCAACTAAGGTAAGGAGCATGTTTTTATAATAAATGTGATCTCCCTTTGAATCAGGCCAAGCGCCTATGAAAAGATTGATCAAATTTAAGAAAAGGTCATTATGTGAAAATTCTTCCCTCAACTCTTGTCATATCCTGCCAAAACATTGGATCTCAGGTCGATTGTTGGTTGTAGTGATATCTGCTCATTTAAGATAAAAGCTTTAGATTGCTGCATTTTGTTATCTAAATTCACAGAATCTATTTTTCCTCAATGGAGAACATAAACATCCATTTTTCCTTCTTTAATGAAGAAGATTCCTTTCGGATTCTTGTATGTCCAATGGGGGAAGTCTCTCCTCTTTGCCTTGAATCATGAGTTCAGTTAGTTGTACTTTCTAATCCTTAAGTAGATACTGTTTAGTACATATTTTCAAATATGGCCGTTTATATACATATTTTTTTCTGTTTATCTAGAATAACAGTGTCCGATACCTCCCTGGATTTGGCCCTGCGGTTCCTCAAGAGTGTAGTGATTGTGGTAAGAAATTCAACATGGGTGGACCCATATGGTCTGCCCCCATTCATGATCAAGAATGGGTAGCTGCCATGCTTGCAAATGTGAAATCAATGAAGGAACGCTATCCAGCTTATGAGCGGATCTCTGCTGTGTTGACCACTGTATCAGAGGTGTGGTTTGCCTTAAGATTTATATTTTGCCTGTCCATAAGGCTGATTCTTTGTTTTATTCCTTTAAATAATTCCAGAATATGTTGCATAGCTTAAAGAAATGAAAACTACTTGAAATCTTTGGCAAATTAAACTAGCAATTACATCTTTTTCTCTTGTTGCTGATTTAGTACTTACCTCTTTTCCAATGAGAGGCACATAAACCTTTTCTTGATGTTCTTACGGGGAGTGTTTTCTGGGTAAAGGAGCAGGGTAAAGGAGCAAACAATCTTCTGAGCATATGTTATTCAGTTGTTCCTTTCCTGATGAATGTAATTCTGCACAGGATTGGGAGATTGAGTTGACGTGAAAATCCCTAGTATTTCTAGTCTTTTCTTTTCGTTTTGGTATAACAGTTACTCCAATTGTTGAAGAAATATTGCATAATAGTGCTAAAGGTAGCTAACACAATTAGACATCGCAAATTAGTCGATAGAACTTTACCTACTCTAATGGCCACAAATGAAAAGCTTGATCTTGTACTGGGGGCTTCTAATGTGTTTAAGGAAATATAAATCTAGTTAGGAAAGTTCTTCAATCTACTGTAATTCTGTGTTGGTGAATTTGACTAGTTATGGCCTGACTTTTACGGCTGGCACAGCAGCCCAAATTTTTTATGGGGTAAAGAAACTTTTGTCCTGCACTAGTTATTTGGCAACATTACTTGTTCAGTGCAGATCATATTGATGAGAAATAGTTTAATCAGTTATTTATTCAGCGCAGATCATGTTGATGAGGAACAGTTTAATTGGTTATTTTCGGTGGACGTTTTCTAAATGCTTATCAAAGAGTGTTTTCGCAGGAACTACATGATATTCCTCTGTTTCTGAGTTTGCACAATCTCTGTGCAACACTGAAATGCACTTCTCCCTCAGCAGTAATATTTCGCTCTGCCGTGATCAACGCTGGATATCGCATATCAGGGACTCATGTGAATCCTTTGGGATTGAAAACAGATGCTCCTATGAACGTCATTTGGGATATCATGCGTTGCTGGGTAAGTTTTAGGAGTTTGCTTGATTTTGGCTGTTCTTGCTTGATGTTCTTAGTAGTAGCTTAAAAACACGCTTTTGCTTGTTTCATGTGTAGACAGTAACACATTCTTCTCCATCTACCATCCAAGCTGATAATATTCTATTTACAGGTCAAAAATCATCCTGTGAAAGCTCAACCATCTGACCAGTCTGGAAGTGTGATTCTTGCTAAGGAGCCTGTTCTGCAGGTAAACTTAAATCTTCTGGAAGTGTGACCTTATTTTACCGCATCATTATCACATGTCATGAAGGTTACTTTTTGGTCCAGACTATATTGAATTTAGACATATAAAGGTATATAAATTAGAACAAAGTATGAACGTGAGATTCTGGTCATCTATTCTTAATTCCTGTACCCGTTGACTATTGTCTCCTTTATTTCCAGTATCTGGGAATTGTTTTATGTATTAGGATATCTCCATAGGTCGCTGGAGACTTGGTTGTCGTTCTGCAAATCCATCTTTCGCCCTTGTCATTACATCTTTTTTGAAATACTAAATTTACCACTACAGCCTTCCTTTCACAGAGGTCGGTGATCTTGAGGCAACATCCACATATGTCGATCATGAAAACTCTAGCTATCTGTACACATACAAATTGTTTCACATGTGTTTACTTTGTACTATAACTCACTTTTTATTTTCAATCAAGAATACGATCTTTTAATTCTCATACCTGGAATATTGATCTTTGTGGTGATGTTACAGGCTAATTTTTCTCGGGCTGTTGCATCCCTGAGCCAAGCACAAGCCAAGAAGGTCGCTCGTTTCCTCCCTAATCCAGAAAGGAATTGGGGTCCAAAACTAAGGGCAGGCCGACAGATCACCAGCAAGCATGTGTCTCTCTTGGGTCCTAAAGCATTGAATGCAATTAACAACGACGAAAATGGCGATGTTAGCAACCACAAGAATGGCGAGGGTAGCAATGATCAGCATGTCGTGGAGCCTGCAGCCAAGCGTAAGAAGACTGAAGAATCTGATTCCTCACTTAAATCTTGACCAAATCTCTGCAGTTTTTATCCCATCATAATCCATCTCTTCTGCTGCATTTTCTTGCAGAGTGATGAGATCCATCCTCTCTCTGATAATTGTGAAAATGCCTATCGAGAATGGGGAGGATTTTATTCTGTTTATCTTTCTGTTCTTTTTAATTTTGAAAGGCTGTAGGGTTATTTATAGTTGTTTTGTTTGTCCCTTTTTTCCTTTATATCAATATTAGTTCCAGCTGCTGTATTAAATTTTGTTTTTCGTTTTCATTTATGAGAAAACTACTGGGTAACATGGCTTGCGTTGTCTATTTGCTCGTCTATGTCATTAGTTTTCTTCGGATGCTGGACGATTAAAGCAAACATTCTCTAATCTGCAAGTTGGATTGGATCTAGATAAACAAATTCAGTTGAAGTTAAAAAAAGATGCTTTGATACAATCTTGAAGGATCCGGCAACAACGACCTTGTGTTCATGAGAATTCGAAAGTAGTGTATCTGAGTATTGATTCAGGATTAGCAAGTTGTAAACATGCAAGAAGGATCCTTTTTAAGTAATTGTTGCTAGATTAATCAGATTATCCAAAATCAAGGTGGCGTAAAGCAGTAATGTTGTTCAAGAAAGAGAAATTGAAATTTTCATCAAATTGAAGACCTTTTGGTTTATTATAATTTATAGTTACACCCGCAGATACTCCTTCCTCAACAACTCCCAAGGTCACTTTGGCATCCCCTTCTTGTGGAAGAAGGATGGCGTGTACACGGCCGAGAACAGATTCGCTGCCAAGGGTGTAAAAGGTTGCAAATAACAAAATTACATGAATCCAAAGCTATAAATTAATGCAAGTGAACTAAAAAGTTACAAATAATTTATTTTTTGGCAGAGTTTGGGTTGAGTTCATCCCAAGCCTCAATCCAAGTGACCATAGCATCAGAAAGCTTCACAAAATAAGGATCTAATTTCCCAAGTTTTTCATTAACCTGCTTGGCCATTTCCACATAGCATTTCTGGACAGTAGTTGACTCTTTGGACAGGTTCAGTTGCTGGAAAAATGGAATGATTTCCTCTTGCCAGAATATTCCATTGTACTCTTTTTTCAGGTTAACAAATGGATTGCTAGCCTTGCTGTGGTAGATGTAGGGCAATCCAGTCTTGATACCCAATCCCAAGTGATCACATATAACCTGCCAATTCGTTAAGAGTTTTAAGTTTTATGGGTAAAAATATCTACACAATAGCAAGTGACGTACCTTGCAGCACCAACCAGCCCACATATCATCGTAACGTCCAATAGGCTGTCCATCTCCCATGAGACCAAAGTACATGGCAGGACCAATAAGATCACGGTCAAATGCCAGATTCATACCACACATTGGGAAGAGAGTACCCTTTGGGATTGTCATCACCGTATCAACATACCTGTAAATGTGATTCCAAGTACAAGCTGATTCAGAATTCAAATCGTGGTTCCAAAATCTAATATTTCTCAAAGAAAATATGATTTTGCACTTATGTTCCATATTGAATAGCTTTAGGTTAATTATGAATTGTAACCTTGAATGACCCCTTACAATGTGTTATCATTGCATTATTCGTATAACAAAAAGGTGGCATATAAAGAGAGACCTAGTATTCCTCTCGAGAGGCTTGACAAGTTGAGTCGGTGCATCATAATCAGGGATGTTGAGCCAGAGTCCATGAGAGACTGCAGTTGATACACCTTCACGTAAGCTAAAAGGGTACCCGCGCACAAAATCAGCACCATCTCTGAATGGATCATAAAGTGTGTTGAAGAAATAAGGAGTTGATGGGCAAAGAAGGTTCTTTATGTGTTGTTCCAATGCATTGATGTCCTTCCCACTAGGGTCCTTTGCAACCTATGCATTCAATTTGTCAGTCAAATATAAAAGCTAAAAACATCATATAATAGGAAATTTGAATGAAGTGAGATGTCTCACGAAGCAATCATCATCGATGGTGTAAATATATTTCTTCTTGGAGACCATATAACCAAAGCAACGACAAGCTGAATCTTTGAATGATATGCAAGAAGCCCTTGGACCCAAAATCTTGTTAATGTCGTTACGATTGTATAGCTCATAATCAAATCCATCAGGAACCTTAATGGTCTTTGAAGGATCACCATCTTGCACAATAATAAGATGATATGGCTCAAAAAATGGCCTCCACATTTCAAGAAAATCTAAGTTTCTAATGGTTGGTATCACAATGTCTAGCTCATCTTTCAGAGGAACAGTAGCCATGTTTGAGAGAATGAATGGAACTTTTTTGTTTTTTATTTTCACTTATAGTGACAAAGGACAAGATTGAGAGTTGTTGTAACGGGTGACGCCACTTGTGGGGTGTACAAAAAGCTTATCGTTACTGACTTTGTCAAAAGTATCAAAATTATTCACAAATATTTATTTACTCATAATATATAAAATTTTAAACTATCAGCTATATATATGCATGGGGCCAATAATAGTGAGTATCGAATACTTTTGATAAAGTCAATAACCATATATGAATTTTCTCATGAAAGAAATAGTATAAAATATGAAATTTGTTGAACAATTTTACTATTCCCTTGCTCACTTATAATTGCTTATATATTAAATAAAAATTAAATTTTTAATTGTCTTATTTCAGTATATTAAGAGATTTTTAACTACTTATTCTAAATTATTTTTCAAATACATTAAAATTATACCTTCATTAATATGGATATCATGATTAAAAAAATCTACACGGTTTATTACTGCTTAAAATATGTGCAAAAATTCATTATAAATAAAAAAAATATAATAGAGAAAATAATAATGAAAAAGGTGAATTAAAGCTTTGGATATACATTTATCAAAAGATACGTAAAGTTTTAAAGGTTGTAAACAAGTTTTGACATTAAGAAAGGGCAAAAACGCAAGTTAGAAATTTGATCTTTAATTGTAGTTTCATTAACATATAATCAATTTAAAAAATAAAAGGGAAAAAGAATATAACGATTCAAGTCCAAAAAGTAGGACTTGGGTCTCCTCCATTACACTTTCCGTTAAGTACATTTATAGAGATATGTGTTCTATTCAATTTCTAAAGATTACATAATTATAATCATAATTAAGTCTCCAAAATTTTATAAAATAACTTTTCAGAAAATATATTTTAATATTCATTAATATTAGTATTTATCTTATATTTATTTAATTAAATAAAAATATACGATAAAATAATAAAATTTATAGAGAATATCTCATTGTTATTAAATGACTATAATATTTATTAACATAACATAATCTTGATCTTTAGAAATTGAATAACAGGCATGTTTCTCATCTAAAAGTCCACTTGATGAATGGGAGTGGAAGTGTAATGGAATGTAACCAAAATTTTGTAACAACTTGATGAATGGGAGTGGAAGTGTAATGGAAGGTAACCAAAACTTTGTAACAAGTTACTTTTTAAAGGAGGAAACAAAAAATCTCATATTTCTGATTAGATTGAATCAAGGAAAAGTTAGTTTATAAAACAATTTGGAAAAAAATAATTCCATGAATTTCTCTAACAAATGCAAAATTCCTTTTTTGCCAATCTATTAGAATTATTTCAACATATTTATGATATATAAATATTGTGAGCGATGCACAATTCTAAAAGTAAAAAATAATGTATTGTGATATATCATATAACATTTCTATGATATATGTTAGCTATTTTTTGAACACCTAAGTTATAAACAATACATATTAGTAATAAATTTTTTAAAAATAATAAATATTTATAACATTTAAAATACCATTTATATATATAATTTTAAAAAAACTAATGTATAGATTCTATAAAAAAAATATCATCTTTATATGTATTTGAAAAAGATATCATTAATGTATAACAAGTTTATATTTCACGTATCATAAATGCATATTAATTATTAAAAATTTATGCAGATATTCAATATATATATATATATATACTCCCATTTTGTGGTTTTAGACTGAGAAATTCAGTGATTATTGAATTAGTGAGTCTTAATTTATCCCTTACTCCATCAATCTCGGATGGAGCCAAAGATTCACTATTTTTTGGCTTTGAGATATGATAGAATAAAGCAAAATGGCTATTTAAACTGTCTGTGCTTCTTTCAATTGTGAAGTAGCAGTTAGTCAATGCAATTTTCGACGCTCATCATGGGTCATATGAAAACAGTCGCGCTATGTTTTTAAACATAGGGGTCAGGCTGCGTACATTCGACCCCCCCTTACCCCGCAATGAGCGGGAGCCTTTGAGGCATTGGGGTAATGTTATTGTTGTTGTTGTTGTTAATTTATCCCTTAAAATTAGACTTAAATTATTAAATATAATATAAAGTAAATAAATGCTAGACAAATTTTCCAATTTATTTATGTGGAATAATAAAATATAAATATATTTATTATCAAGCTACTGTTATATTTAAAAGTATCCAGTAAAATAAGTAGTCTAAACTAATTTTAATAAGAAATATTAAATATATGCACATACACTAAAAAATAATAAATAAGACATAAAATATTTAATTACTTAACTTCAATAGTAACATTATTATTTATAAAAATAAGAATTTAATCTAGTTAAAAAGATGTTAGCCATTTGTTTATCATATAATGTCTTGGATATTGTTGTTAAAACTTTATATATTAAATATGAAGATATATATAAGTTGTTTATTCCAAAGTTCAAAAATATTTATGAAAAAAATGCAGATAGTTTTTCTTTTTTTATTGATTATATAAATTTTTTATTTTTTTAGAACCTTCAATATTATTTTAATTAAAAAATAAAATTATAAAAAGTAACGAATAATTTCTTTTGGAGCCTCAATTTTAAAACTTATACAATTATAGATAATTTTTCTTTCTTTATTTTGGTTATATAACTTTTTTATTTTTGTTTACCGAAAGTTCAATATTATTTTAATTGAAAAATAAAATTATAAAAAGTAACTAAGAAAATTTTTTGGAGCCTCAATTTTGAAACTTATTCAAACGTTATTAGCTCAACTCTTACAAGGGCTAGTTCTTAAGTTTTTATAATGCCAGAAAAAATTATACCATTAATTAATATTTATCAAAATTAAATATATTTTTATTTTATTACTATTTATAGCAAAATTGGCTCCTGTGTTAATGGGCTTCTTATACTGTGGGCCTAAAGCCCTCTTTAATCTAATGGGCTTTGCGTTGGTTCTTTCATAATTTCGTTTAATTCCTTTATTTCCATTTTTTTATTTTTTCGATTTATGATAAGTAATAATTGTGTCGTAATTAACAGTGTAAAATATCGATCACTTTTGCAAAAAAATATTTTTAATTCGTAATTATGTTAGCGGGAAAAATAAGTTGTACATCCCATGTTACTCTTAGCTTTGCATCCTACAAATTAAATCTCTCTTCTTTTTTTTGAATTTTTTTCCTCTGTACATTCATAAATTGATAGTTAGTGCGTTGAAACTTTAATCCGTAGACCATTTGGTGCTTCAACTCTTGGAAACTTCATCAGTTTATCTCCTCCTACTTCTTCCCATCTGCGTAAATCATAACACAACTGCATTTAGTAACATATGGATACGCGATAAAACTTATATATATGTTAAATATATACTCATATTTATTTATTACCTGTATTTTGTTACGAAGTAATGAAGAAATGTTGAAATTTCTGCCACACCAAGTTCCTTTCCAGGACATTGTCTAGTACCACCACCAAATACCAAAAATGAATTTTGGTGTTCCAGGCTCTTATCCTATAATTAACACCTTAATTATTCGCTACGATGAAAAAAATCAAATTAAGCCATAATTCAATTATACTAACCATCCATCGCCATGGATTGAATGTATATGGATCAGGATATAGTCTTGGATCGTAGTTCAACTCCCTCGTATATACGTATATTCTCCATCCTTTAGGAATGATGTATCCTAAAAAAAATAATTATTATAAGACCAATATGTTTAAAGCAGTGATTTTAAGAATTAATTTTATGATAAGAAAAATAATATTAGGGAATTGTACTTCCCCAAAAAGTTTAGAGAAGACACATGGGTCAGGAAGGGAAACTGTATAGGCTGGAATGGTAGGTGTGCCATGTGGATCGTGGTATTAGAGGGGGTCCATAACACAAAAGATGATCATATACTATATACATCTATTATTATTTTAAAGTCACCATGAGAACCCTGCATCTGATCCTCATAATTTCAACAAATATATAATGACTTTTAAGTTAAAACATATCATCACTCTATTCGAATATTACAATAACAATATTATTTCAATGCTTCAAAGGCTTTCACCTATTGCAAGATCAGGGAAGGTCGAATGTATGCAGCTTGATCTTTATGTTTAAAAATATAGCGCAACTATTTTCGGATGACCCATGATAAGCGTCGAAAGTTGCATTGACTAACTGATACTTCACAATTAAAAGAAGCACAGACAGTTTAAAAAGTCATTTTGCTTTATTTCATTATATTTCAAAGTCAAAAAATAATGAATCTTTTATTTCATGCGAGATTGATGGAAATCACTCTATTCAAATATTACAATAAATAAATCATTTTACTTTACATGGCATGATCGTACTTACCATTTATTTCCATATCTTGAGTTGTTTTCCTAAGAACTCCATTTACAATTGTTGCTAACCTGGAGGTCTCTAAAATCACCTGCACAAGCAAAAATTTTGTTCATGATTTATGTTATATACATTAATAATGTAATTAATATTTTACTCACAGCTCGTGTGAACCGCATTGCCTTATAATCGTTATAATCGATAGGATCCTCAGGTTTCTTCTTTTCTCTAATTGCCATGTGTTCTTTCTGCAGAATTACCAAAAATCAAGTTAAGAAAAATTGAAACATGAATGTAGTTAATTAACTGTTGTACTTACTCTGAGTTCTTCGAGAACTTTAGGATGATCATGAAGATATTTGACAGCCATCATAGAAGTAGTGGAAACAGTTTCATAGCCAGAGTACAAAATAGTTATGATTAAATCGATCATTTCATCATCTGTTAATTTGAATCTATTTGCTTCTTCATTCATCAGATAACCAAGCATATCCTGTTGAATTTGCTTCGAAGCTCTTCGTTCTTCTATGAGTGTTCTTAATAAGTTCACAATGATTTTCCTTGCCTGAAACACAGTTGTATTAGATACGCTCTGAAAGCAGATTACATGTGTCGCGGAGAGAATTTTACCTGAAATCCGCGATGATAGTTAGTGTTGGGAAGGTTGATAGGTAGTGAAAGAGTGCCTAGTACTAACTTGAAGAATTCAGGCATGAATTCTTGAGCCAAACAGGTAGATTCAATCCCAGCAATTTGCTTCAATGATGATAGAAATGCCATCTAAGGGAGGGGAAACTCAGATTAGAACAGAGCAAAAACAGACTCTTTTATTACTTAGTGACTAACTAACCTTGTTGGTTTTTTCTTGAATGTCAATGACTTTGTTATCCCAATTGGTCAAGTGGGATCTCATGAACTCATCAATTTTAGGCAAAAGTTGGTCTCTGATCATGGTAGGGCTAATTAGAGATAACAATGCACCCCTCATGTACTTGTGAGCTGAACCATTGACAGCTGCAATATTACATTTTCCTAAGATGTCTAACATAGATTGGGGGTAACCTGGGACCAGTCCTTTTGCTTCATTCACCAATATATATCTATTCAACTCTGGATCCATTGAAACTATTGTTGGACAACCAAGTATGTGTGATTTGAAAAAAGTCCCATATCTGGTACACAACAAAAAATACAAATTTTAGTTAGAATTAGAACAAGGCTTGTGTTACATGGCCCTATCAAACATTTACCTGGCTCTTTGATTTTTCATGAAACTTGGGCCAAGTTTAAGAAACTCAGTAGTCTCACCAAAAAGTGGCCAACCCATAGTACCAGGGGGCAAGTTTTTGTTGCTATACTTGACCTGGTTCCATCTTAATAAAGCAGTACAAAAGATGCATAGGCCAAAAAAAGAAGCAACAAAAGCTAAGAAGATGGCCATTGATGCAGCTCAAAATTCCCAAGAAGCTCCAACCACCTCACAGACAGACTAGTCTAAATGGTATGGACTTCACAAGAGAGACCTTTAAGTCATAATTGCTGGCCAAGCGTGTGCTCTGTTTATATAGACTCTCCTAGATGAGAGAGGAGATGGGTTTTTCGACTTAAAAAGGACACAGGGACCACTAGGGTTGTGGTTGGATGGTTTATTCCACGATCCTTAATCAAAAGTCTCGTGATTTTTACTCTCGTTAATTTCATCACCAGCCACATGCGGAAAATGAATGATACTGAACTTATCACTATATATATAGAAAATTGTATGTAGTATATAGTCAAAAATTAAATCCTGAACACTTATAATGAAATTTCTAACATAACAACTCTTACTTTAATTTCTGACATTTATTCTGCAATTCAGCTCCCGCTATTGCAGAATCCAAAGAACGGGCCTACCATATAAGAGTTTATTATACGATTGCATTTCAAAGATTGTTTCCAAGGGTCGTATCACACAAAGGTCTACTGTATCCTATCTTATCTTACATTTCAAAGACTGTTTCCAAGGGTCCTACCACACAACGTTATATTGTATGTAGTCTTATTTTATATTTTTGTCAAAAATTATTTCTAAAGTTTGAACTTGTGATCTACTAATCACATGAAAATAACTTTATCAGTTACTTCAAAATAATTTTTCACTATACATATAGAAAATTGTATAAAATATATATATCAAAAATTATTTTTTATATATAAATATTAAATCTTAAACATTCTTAACAAAATAATACGAATCTTGATTAATCGTCTCAGTGATTTTCGGATAGGTACATTAGAAAAAAAAAAAAAGGGAATATAGGGGGAGTTGGCCTAATACGTCAAAACCCCACGCCCTACAAAGGAAAAAGTTCTGTGTTTCTGAGCCTCGGGTTAACAAAAGCTTCATAAATAGCAATGTCTTTTACTGCAGAGTAACTTTTAGTACTACTTGTATTTCATGCAAACCAATTGACTTAGAAATGGCTAGTCAAGATCTGAAGGGGCTTCAATTTTATTTTTTAAAATTTAATCACCGACTCCTTTTTGGTTATTAGCCATTTGTTTAACAAACCAAAAAAAAATTGGCTGTCAATAATTTTTTGTTTTTATCCCTTTGAGGTCATGTGTGTATGTGGATGTTGATTTTTAAACTGGATGAAAACAAAGTAACTATTCAGCAGTACTTACAAGATGATCTGTTTTATTTCCTTAATCATTAGGGTATTGATGTGTATATATATTTTTTGAAATATGAAAATCTATACATTGAATTAAGTGATGAAGCACATGCACACCACCCTATTGGAGATCAGAAGAAAAATAAATTAAAGGCACATTTAGACTAAGCGGTTCACATGTATATATGTTCAAAAATTAGATCTGCTGCCCTAAAGAATTACTTAAGTCACTAAAGGACATATTCTTGGTTACCATGTGAATATAAGTGGACACAGAATGGTGGGGCTAAGGAGTTCAATTTTTTCAGTTCAATCCCAACTGCAAGTTTGAAATCCTAGACTGAATCTTGTAGGAGTTGTCTGAAAATTTTGTACTTGGAATTTCTACAAAGATTAATTTCTTATAATGTTGAAACTTCTTTAACACTGTTTTTCCAGATAAATTCATGGTCGTTTAGTTGTTGTTAGGAATACAATTATTTATGTATAAAAGTTTAGTATCATTAAAATTATCAATACAATAAAAGAGATATTCAGTGACGATGAATTTTTACTTTAGGCGACAATTGAGTTAAAAGACGAATAGTCATAGAAATTTATATTTATTATTGCCGCTTAACATAATATAAGTTCAATGATGTTATTGCAACTAATAATTGTTGCAAAATCCTTTATCTGCTATGACACATATTTGAAAGTTTAAGAGTTCCTTCGTAAAAAAACTCAGATAGACGTTTGCTTAGATAAAACATGTACATATATTATGTGATGTGCTACATAATATGGAATAACTAGTCTCTGCATATTTAATTAATAATACTAGCATAATTGTAATTAGCAAGCAAACGAGCCCTTACTGATTACATGATGATTTTTGATACAATCTTATCTTTTTGGACATTTCACTGTGGAGACAAATCAATTATGTTATAATTCACTAAAAATGATTAGATTGGATACTTATAGATGATGAGATAAACTTGCACCCCTCTAATCACATCAAACAACAGAGATTCTGACCATTATATATATATATATTGGGAAAATATAATATACAAAACTTGCACACGTTTGTCTCAAATCTAAACAAACCAATATCAATCATTTAAGGATGTCCGATAATTGCAATGATTTACAAAATAATTCATATGTGTAGGAAAATGCTCCAGATTTCAAAGCCACTTGAAATAAGAACAAATTATATTATTACTGTGTAAGATAGATAATTAATTTATGAATAGTTAAAAGGAAAAAGAGTCAGGAGCTGACGAGGCTTAGCAATAGGAGGCATTGCACTTTGTGTATTTTATGTCAAATCCAGTTACCTATGTTGTTGAATGTTTTTGTCACATTGCTCGATGAATCTTTATTTAACTTTGACTGAATTATGCATCACACGTGCGTCTTGGAAGATCAGTTTGATTTCTGGAAACCAATTTTAGGGTTGGAATATCTCAAATCTACTTGTAGTAGGAGTATTTATACATTTGACTATATTCTTATTCAATTGCAAGTATTAACACTTTTATATAGATTGAGATATTTTATCTGAACCCTTATTATTCCTTCCGTTTTATTTTATCTAGTATCATTTAATTAGTCATGAAGTTTGATAAAAAAAATACTTCTTTTATTTCATTTTATGTGATATTCTTTGACTAGGCACCCTGTTTAAGAAAAAATGAAGACTTTTAAAACTTGTGGTCTAAAATTATTGTTAGATATTTATGAGGGAGAATTATTTTATTAAGGGTAAAAAAATATTTTAAAGATAAATTATTTTCAACTAGAGTAAGGTGACATTCTTTTTGCGACAGAGTAAAAAGAAAATAATGTCACATCAAATGGGACAGAGGGAGGTAAAACTTCTAAAAGTTATAGTCTGAAACAATTTTTAGATATTTCTATGGTTGAAAATTATTTTATTAAAGATAAAATAATAATTTTAAAATAAAATTATTTTCAATTAAAATAAAATATTATTCATTTTAAAACAAATTAAAAAACAGAAAGTAACAAAAAAGGGGAAAAAGAGAATATAACGCCGCTTAAATTATGTATGAATGTTTTTGAGGTAAACAAAAATTAAATGTTTTATTCCAAACCACTTCTAGGAAAATCAATAGTGGTTTTATTCAAACTGTCAACGGGGAGGATGGTATATGCATTCTTACCTTTTATCTTCTGAAGGTATATAGAGAGTATATTTTTGTTAAAGGAGAACAACGTCAGCATTACTCGAACTCTCAACAAAAATGACATAATAAATATTATTTTAAAAAATCATTTATTTAGATAAAAAATATTTTTAAAATAAAAAAATATATATTTTACTTCATACCAAACACATCATTAATGATAAATTTTTATATAAAAATCGCATGACATATTTATGATCATAAATTTCAAATTTTTTTCTTTTTTTCTTAAATGTTGTACCCCATCAAATAGACGAGGAGCTAGATCATTAACAACAGATTCAAAAAGAATTCAATTACTTTTATTTAAATCATGTATTAATATTAAAAATTTTTAATATATATATATATGGACACACATGTAATTGCAAATCTTATAAAACAAGTTAAAGAAGCTTTTGCCAAATTTGTGAAGTGGAGATTCTACCAACCTTTGAGCTACTTATAGGGTGGGGGTACCTCAAATCTACTCGTAATACATTTGACTCTTAACAAACTTAGAGACCTTGGCCCGTTTTCCAATCAGTGACGTAGAAGTATTACTTTTTTTTTCGTCTAATGTCGATATTCATATTAGAATTCGATTAAATTTAAATTTGACATTGGAAAGTGATTCAAATTTGAAATCTTTAGTTACAAATGAAGAAATACTTATCGCTCCACCATAATCCTTGTTGATAAAGTAGTACATTACTCTAAAAATACGTTACTTATAAATCAAAAAGAGATTTTTTATGTCAATAACAGAAAAATATATTTCATAAATAGTATCTTTTTAATTTAAATATTTTAATTTGATAAGGCATAAATTTTTTACAAAAAATAAAAATTTGAACATCTTGTAGACTTAAACTTACATACTATAATATATGACTTGAAAAAGACATTCTTTTTATAAAAAACTAAAAAAAAGAGAATAATAAGACACTTCAATTGGGATTGAAAGATCAGTATTTCACATACATTGTCTTTTCCTACCCCCAATAGTACACCCAAATTTTTTATCTTCCCATCTTTATTACAAAATGTGAAATTAGTTATAGAATTTATCGGTAATTTCTAAGCTTAAAAAAATAGCTTATTTTGTAGGAAAAATATTTGAATTAGAAAAAAAAATCTTCATACAAAACACACCCTTAACGGCATATTTTTAAATACATATAATCTTATGATATACTTAATATTATAAATTTCAAGTGTCTTTACACCGAAAAGGCATATGACAAAATTCCAAAAAATGTCCTATGGAGGTGTCTAGAGATGAAAGGTGTCCCAATGATATATATCAGGGCGATTAAGGATATATACGATGGAGCCAAAACTCGAGTAAAAACGATAGGAGGAGACTCAGAGTATTTTCCTGTTGAGGTGGGACTCCATCAAGGATTTGTGTTGAGCCCTTTTTGTGTTTGCCTTGGTAATGGATGAGGTGGCACGATCTATCTAAGAGGAGGTACCATGGTGTATGCTATTTGTAGATAACATAGTACTGATTGATGAGACTCAGACTAAAGTTAATAATAGGTTGGAGTCTTGGAGACACGTTTTCCAGTACAAAGGATTCAAACTGAGCAGGACCAAAACTGAATACTTGGAGTGCAAATTCAGTGTTGAGAGGGATGAAGCAGACTTTAATGTGAGGCCTACCACTCAACCCTATCCCCAAGAGGAAAAACTTTAAGTATTTGGGGTCCATCATCCAGAGTAGTGGCAATATCGACAATGATGTCACACATCGTATTGAGGCAGCATGGACTAAATGGAGGCTTACCTCTGGAGTATTATATGATAAAAAGATACCACCTAAACTCAAAAATAAGTTTTACGGATTAGTGGTTAGACCATCTTTGCTATATGGGGTGCAGTGTTCCCCAATTAAAAATGCACATGTTCAGAAGATGCTTGTCATAGAGATGGGATGTTGAGATGGATGTGTGGTCGCAACAGAAGTGGCAAGGTTAGGAATGAGATAATTCGGAAGAAGCTAGAGGTGGACCTGATGGCTGATAAGATGAGGAAAGCGAGACTGCAATGGTTTGGATACGTGTAGAGAATGAGTATTGATACTCTTATTAGGAGGTGCGAGAAGTTGCTTTTGCGAGTTACACAGAGGGGTAGAGGTAGATCGAAGAAGTACTGGGGAGGTGATCAGACAAGATATGATGGAACTTGATTTCATTGAGGATATGACCCTAGATAGAAAGAAGTGGAGGTCACGAATTAGAGTAGTAGGCTAATTGGTTGATAGGGTTAGGTGGTTATTTAGTCATGGGGTATAGTAGTGTAGATGAGTAGTAGTGTTTTATATTATGTGTTGTCATTATTTATTGTTTATGTGTTAATTATATTATATTTACGTATTGTCATGTACTTTTAGTTATTAATCGTTTTTTCTGTTCTTTTTTTTATTATTTTTGTCATATCTAGTTTATTCTGCTTATGGGTTTTTGAGACGAGGGCTTGTAGGAAACAATCTCTCTACTTCTATGAAGTAGTGGTAAGATCTGCGTACATTCTACCCTCTCCAAACCTTACTTTTGTGGGATTCCACTGGATATGTTGTTGGTTTGTTCTTGAACGCTTATAGATTTAGATAAACTCATAATTTCGACCTTATATTAAGAAATTCAATAAATACATAATAGCGAATCTTATATCTAAGAATAAATTATTTCTATATCAATATTTAGAACTCATGA
>JAOTQJ010000049.1:24224275-24236279 GCA_025642045.1 Solanum sejunctum | reverse complement strand
ACTAGCTACTATTATTTATTGATTTAAAAATATATCTGGATGATAGTAATTAATACTAGTATATAAGTAGGACTTGTAGCATGTGTTAGATACCTGAAAACCCACCTAATCACATGCTCCACCACCTTAATCAAGAATGAAGTTTCATAAGAAGTTTCTCTATGCTTAATTATTAATATAACTAACAATAAGGGTTTAGAGTTTTAAATGGTTACATGTAATCTAAGATCTATCGCTTAAATTATTAATTTGGATGTGTTTGAACTTTAAACATTGTAATACGAGTTATCTCTTCTATGTGATTTATAAGTTATTGCATAAAAAAATTATTATAACGAAAAGTGCCAAATTACATTTTCAAGTAGAATTTCCACGAATTAATTGCATGTAACATAGACAATGCAAGAATATTGGAAAACAAAGAATTATCAAAGGACCAAGGGACTAAGGTCATCCTCATTGATCCAAAATTTCTAGTAAATGAAAGGACAAAAGCTCATCAAATACAATATCACCATCACTCATAATCAAAAAGAACTTCAACATGTTTAAACTACGAAAAAGTCAGGATCACACATGAAGAGACATGTTGAGAATATAATTAAATCATATAAGTGTTTTTTTTCTGATAACTTAAGTTTTAGATAATATAGCCAGTATAATAAAATTGTATTTGCAATCAAATACAATTCACCGTCATTCATAATCAAAAAGAACTTCAACATGGTTAAACTATCAAAAAAGTCAAGCTCGCGTGTGAAGAGATGTGTTGAGAATATAATTCCATTATATAAGTGTTTTATTTTTGACTTAAGTTTTAATTAGATGACACATTCACACAAAAATGGACACAAATTGGCCTCTTATTCAACCCCCCACCCCCAAAAAAGAGCAACAGTCAAAGAGATTGGGTCCTTTTACGCTTTTCTTTCATATTTTATTCTAAATTAACATCTTAATTAAATTAGTGAAAGATCAATTGGTTACGAGGTAATTAGAATTTTATTAATATAATCCAAAGTGTGTGATTCGTAGTGTAAAATCCTTATAATTGCATGCACTTTCCCATTCCAAACCTGTAAAGTTGGATGATAATTCTTGTTGCTCTATAATTTATCAACTTTATTTATGTAAAACAAACTTTATAAACTGTCGCCCTTATTCTATACGTGAATACCATACACCACCCTCATTAATATTAATTATGTTATATCGTTCTCATATCATGATCAATCAAAAAGAATCGCTTTGCCTTATAAAAGTAAAAATATTATCAACACGTAAACTTATTCTTTTGGCCTATTTCACACCAAAAAACTAATTTCAAAGGAGTAGAATTGACATAGCTATATTAGAAGATCACCTATCTCATTAACTATGATCAATATTAGACTTTCTATTTTATTTTTTTAATTAATACCAACCTCGTAAGTTCGCACCCTGAACATGTGGTGCATGGGCAAGTTTTAATTTAAGGGTCAAATATTGGGTGAACTAGGTGCTCCTTTATAATATCAAGATCTTACCATTTAATTTACAGACCTCACTTATGAAATTAACTGGGTACATTGTTGTTGTTATTCTCCCCACAACAATTCTAAAGTATCAAATCCTAATCAATCTATTTTATTCTTGAATCAGACAACTTTTTTGTTAAATTAGTGTTCTAATAATGAAAGTAGAAATATATTTGTCGTTGGCGCTCATAATGAAGATCATAATTCTCCATCTCTATGGTGTTGGCATGTGATCTGGACAAATTGAAGGATAAAAGTATTTAATATGAATTCTGAACACATCAATATAAAGTGTCCAAAAAATAATTCTCTTTGGCATATTATAATATGTTTTTGTTTTTTATCCGATGTTTGATATTTATATTGAAGTCTGACTAAATTTGAATTTGTGCCGAGAAATTTCACATTAGGGAAACACTCTCTAATAAAGACAACTCTGTACCAGTACTCAAACCCGAGACCTCTGATTAAGGATGAAGGAGTATTACCACTCCACCTCAACCTTTGGTAGCACATCATAGTTAACACATCAGTTTTTAGAGTAGTATTTTTCAAAGAAAAAAGAAAAAGATTTATTTTAATTTTTTAATTAAAATCACTATAAATCACTAACTTCTTATAACTAAAATCATTCAAAAGAATTTCAAATACCAGAAACAAGGCAAAACCATTTGACTTCTAAAATGTAGTAATATTATAGTATCACATATTATAGGATATTACTAAATCAAACGGAGAACAAGCAAATAAAAAGTGACGAAATTAGAATATAATTAAATAAATAATTGTGGGGAATGCGGTTCAAATTATATCCAAAGAAAAAGAGAAGTATATTATTGAAGACATATATGAACAACTGCAAACCATTGAGCAGTCCACCACAAATGTTTTAATTTTGTAATCTAATTGGAAAAATGGTTCTATAATATTAATTCAGTAATTATAATAATAATATAGAATGCATAATTCAAGACCCAAAATGCTGCATCCTGTACCCCATTCTTCACACAAAACAGTGTGCTTCATATTTTGACATTTTTTTTAAAAAAAGAAAAAGTTAGTGTTTGTAGTAATCTTAATTTTTTATCATGGATATTATAATTTATTTTATGCCAGTTGTACGTGTCTCTATCTCATTGAACATCAACAAACTAGATGAGACCACTTAAATATTTCATACACAAAAAATATCATTGTTTAATACTCTCCTCGGCCGTTTAAAATGATACTATTTTCTTTTTGATCTGTAACAAAAAAAGATGACATTTTACTTAAATTAAAAATAATTTTAATTTTGTTTACTCTTAATGAAATTATTCTTAGCCATACAAATATTTAAAAATAATTTTAGACCATAAATTTTAAAATTTTTTATTTTTTTTTAAAATACTATACTAAATGTTACGTAAAATGGAACGACGAGAGTAATGAATTTCACTTTTTTAAAAATTTTTGTACAACGATTCTCAGCTTCAATTTACAGCTATTTATGACAAATTTGGCTCGTTAAAAAATATGTTGATAACTAAAAACATATACAAGTTGTCATCAATAATGTTGTTGGTGTACAGAACGTTGTTGAATCATAACAACATCATAGTACTATATAATATGATTTGATGTGCTAATTTAGAAGATTATCATTGGCCCAATCCTGAAAGTGGCCCAGCAATGATACTGGTACTGAGTGCGCCCAGTTGCAGTGACAGATTGCACAAATAGCCTCAAATTCTCGTTAAGAAAATAGCACATCCGCATCTATATATATTTTGATAATATTCCTTACAAATTTGCATGCGCTAAATATTAGCCAAATTTGAGTGTTTAAAATTGAATCGTAATCGATAATTTAGTGGTAAAATTATTTTATTGATATCAAATTATTAAATAAATAATTAGGAAACGAATTAAAATTTTATAACTAATGGCTTATTAGTGAGGGCAGATTATTAAATTTTTTATCTGATAAATTATTAACATATTAAAAATTACCATATTTACATTTTTATTTTAGGTATATTACCCTAATTTGCTATTTTATCATAATTTATAAGAATAATTATATATTTTTCCTTTGTTAGTCCTAACTCAACAACAACATCAACATTATTTCAATGCTTCAAAGTATCTCGCCCATTGCGAGGTAAGGGAGGGTCGGATGTACACAGTCTGACCCCTATGTTTATAAACATAGCGCGACTATTTTCGATTGTTAGTCCTAACTCCTAAAAGAAAAATTTATTTATTTTTCTATAATTATTTTCTTATCCATTTTATGTAATGCAAAAATTATTTTTAGTACTATTATTTTTTCTTTCATCACTCACCATGCATTTACAATAATAAAAAAGAAATCCTCTTTTTTAAGGTATGACTATGTAATTATTGAAAAAAAGGCGACGTAGAGGTTAGAAGTTAGCCAATTCACTATTCAATTACCATCCGATAATTGTTAATCTATTGTCAAACCAATCGATATCTTATAAGTTAGCTCGTGAATTAATAAATTTAAAAATTTATATCTGATAGGTTAAACACTTAAAAGTGAAATTATTCTCCCTATTCTCTTTATAAACAGCCCTACTAACATATGTGACCGAACAAATGGACGGATCTATATAATCAGTCCAAAATTAGATGAAAGGAATAATTTAAGGAGTAAACAAACCTTTTTATGTGTTCATTTATATTTAATCTTCGAAGGTACAAAATGTATCTCCAAAAGTTTGTTGTTCATATCATACACAACAATTCCATGAACATCAATATTAAAAAAAGAAAAGGTGTTTTATTTTTTAATTTTCATGATCACGATGGAGAAGTGCAGTTTCCTGGGGTAGATCCCTTCTGCAACAATCAAGAATTGACATTAATCACATATTTACTTTAATATGAAAAATGAATTTAATGTTGACTCACCGCACAAGAATGTACATCACTACAATGGCATAATAGCTGGCCATTCAGAGTATCTGTAGCTAAAAATGTACCTCCTCCTTCACTTCTCTGTATCATTCATTCCAATTTCATGTGCTCGAAAAAATACAAATTAAATTACAAACACTAGTTTAAAGAAAAGTACCTTGTAAAAATCAACTGCGACGAAATTAGACCAGCGATTGGCAGCAGCTCCGTGACAAGTGTTAAGCATGTCAAGGAGATCCCCTGAGTTTTGAACACAAGCTAATGGCTTCAATGGAATTGACCTAAAGTAATTTACCAACACTAATGATTTACTTGTATCATTCATTGCTGATGATTCTGCTCTATTAGGGCAACTTCCCTTTTTCATTCCTCCATCACCATCTGCACATTTCACAGTATTCAGAGTTTGAACTGTTAACATATTAGTTAAAACTTTTGTGTAGACTCACACTTACATTGATTTTCGACCATGTAATTCCATTGATAAGCAATTCCTTCACTCTCTTCTTTGGATTTGACAGAAGTAAAAACAATTAGCCTTTGGTTATTAGCCACCATGTCACTCACAAGTGGCCAATCTTGACCACCTTTAGGCATTTTTGCCACAGGAAACCAATATTTCATTAGTCCTGCATCTGTAAACACTTTGGTCAAACCATTTGGGGTCTCTACGTAATCTTCCAAGATTAATGTCACAATTTCTGATGGATTTCCTGATAAAAACGCTTCAATTTCCTTCAATGTGTCTATTGCTGGTTCCTACTGGGCCAAGTATCATTAAAATAATTAACACTGCTAAATTTAATTGAACAATATACCCAGTGTAAAGTCTGAAAAAGATAAAAATATATACAGACTATCTCATAGAAACATGTTTAATTGATTGATTTAAATAAAAATAAAAAGGACAGGTCGCGAAATGTAAATAACACTTACAAATGCCGTGTAGTCATGGCAGTGGCCTCCGAATGAGTGGCACAACCATATATCCCCATCGAAATCATAAGTATCAAGCATTAAACCCCGAACGCCATTCTGAACATAGTAAAGTTATAATTAAGTAAATAAAACCCACTGGATTCGTGTCAAAGCAGCTAAAAACAATAATCAATTTTGAGTCTAGAGGAACTGTACATTGAGTTGTTGAGTAATATTATCTTCTTGATTGGTGGGGGTTACTCTGGGTACCCCAGTGTGTGATGGCTCTCCCTCAATGGCAAAAGCATTATGGGTCGTCAGAAATGCATACTTGTTGAATGGCAGAGAATTATTCTGTAGGCCCAAATTAAATTAAACATCAGCCCAATTGTAAATTCAACATAAGCCCAGTCCAAATGTTTACAGACTTACCACTAAATTAAATGGATTAGTGGCAGTTGATCTAACACATTTGTGGCCTTGAAAGGATAAAGTACAAGAAAAACAATAAAGCCCAGGCCCACAATCTGAGTCTGATGAGCATTCATCATCGAGCTGAATCAAACATTCGAAAAAGAACCAAAAATAAAGAAATAAATAATCAAATTTTAATTTTGAATTCGTCTATGAGTAAACAAGATATCAGTAAACGAATGAATCGGCTTAGCAGTGCGATCAAAATCACTGTTTATCTGACTCAAACACGTACATATACAAATAACAACAGTCAACATACTCAGAGAAATAAAATGACTGTATTCAAAAAATACTCGTCTCAAATATCAAAACATGCACATATATATAAAATAAATTAATTATTTTTTTGATTTGACTCTAAAATTTGAATTTATAACATAAGAAATCATACCTGGCACGTTCCATTAGAGCAAGCGTTGGCGACAACGAAGAGTACGGAGAAAATGAGCAGTAAAGAAGAAATGTTTTGCTGAGAACCCATAATTATGAAGTGGTGAGAAAGGGGTTTTGTTAATTATTATTAGAAAAGAAAAAAAATGAAAGAAGAAAGGGTATATGAAGAATACTAAAAAATCTATAAGTTTGTCTCAAGGATTGACTGAAACAACAAAGCCATAATTGTGGGGGAAAAAACAGACAGCAGAAAAAAGCATAGGGATATGCTCTCTATATTATGAAAGTGAAATGTGAAAATGAAAATGAGAAGACTTTTCAATTTGTTTACGTAACGCCAAGGACATTTTAATTAATTACTTTTAGGATTGGAGAGATTATGAAAATTTCATAATTAGTGAATAATCTCAAGAGATTTACTAACTACAAGGATAAATGTTGACCAAGGCAAAAAAGGATAATGATTAATGCACTCGAGGATTGTCTTCTCAAAATTAATGATAAATAGTATTCATCCCAAAATACAAGAGTTGATTTGACTTATCTTTATTGGTATATTCTTTTCGTTATTTTTTTTAAGTTATTAAATTTTAATTTAGTATATTTATTAAAAAATAATTATTTTTATAATAAATATCATTATGTCCTTTTTTATTAATAAGGTTTCAGATATATTTACTCTCTGTATTTTTTAATTATATTAACTCAATTACAATGAATTAGGGGTATAATAGGGAAAAACAATTCGTCCTACCTTGATATGTCAAAAAATGATAACTAAAAGTAAAAATCAAATTAGAAATTTTTTTAAAATTAAAAGTGAATAGAGGGAGTATTATATTAGATTAATTTAATATTTTAAAATTTAAATATAAATATTCTCATTTTATAGTAATTGAAAAATATATATTAATATATGAATTAAATTCCATGTAGTTTGACTTTTTGAAAAAGAAATATAATTTGAGATGGAGAAAGTATTAATTAGTGGGACAGCCATGACGCCAGGCTTGTTTGTTCAGCAACTCATCCTAACTTATTACTTTTATTAATTAATAATAGTAGTAATATTAATTTAAGATAATGAAGAAGAAGAACCTTATTAACAATTAATTACATTAAAATTGGCCACTTTCATCAGTGCTTTGACCTAGTAACGATACACAACTGGCAATTGAATTCAATTTATTTAGTCCGGTTGTGAAAAAAATATTTAAGGTCTATTATTTCAAGTCAAGTCATTTCTTATTTAAGATTAAGGATAATTACGTTTAATTCTTTGGCATGAAATCAGGAGGGGAGGGGGCGGGGGGAATAATAGTGAGAGATTTGGGATCAATACAAAGTATTGGTTAATCATAAAACTATTTCCAATTAAAGGAAAAATAAATAAATTAAAGAACGTTAATTTTAGCATCCACAGTTTTTGGCTCTACTCATTGTTCAAGAGCAGAAATTATTGACTAAGGGCATATTCTAGTTAATTAGATAGCATAGTTATAGTTTGAATTAATTACAACTCATAATAAACATATAACTATAATTACAGTTTGAGTTTTGTATAATTTGCACAATTTATACAAATATTGTGCATGAATACAGTTTGAGTTTTGTATAATTCGCACGACTTATACAAATGTTGTGCGTGATTATATAAAAGTTATGCATGAATCAAATTGTGTAGTGAAATGTACAAACATTGCAAATTGTATAGCGAATTACACAAATATTGTGATATGAATTGAATAGCAAAATATATAAACGTTATACAAAAGATGCGAATTGTATACCGAATTATACAAATATTGCACGAATTATATAAATGTTGATATAACTATAGTTACGAAATGTAATTATTCAAACTATAGTTATAAAGCATAATTAAAATATTTTTTAATGGTTATATGTGAAAATTCTTCAAACTATAGCTATAAAGCATAATTAAAATATTTTTTAATGACTATATGTGAAAATTCTTTAAACTATAGCTATAAAGTATAATTAAAATATTTTTTAATGATTATATGTGAAAATTCCTCCTTATATTATCACAATGATTCTGCATGCATTGTGGCATTTACATGAACTCTTATAATTTAATTATGATTTATTAAAAGTATGATTTTTATCATGTATCTAAATGTGAACATGACATGCCTAATGAGAATAAATGTATATCATATGTAGGCTGTGGAAAATATGTATAGGCATAAATGTTTCATGCCTATCCATTCACTCTTGGACTTTTCCTTTATCATTCTATCCACTTTACTTATAATGGTGACCACTGTTTTTTTTTCTTTCTTTTCATTGTGTGATTTATTTCTCATTTAGTGTTTGAAGCTATATTGAAGTCGTGATTAAATTTAAATTGCACATTACAAGGTTCATTTAAGAGAAATGTTCCTAACAGAATTTTCTCCATACTTAAGGTTTTAATCCCAAATCTCTGAGTTTGTAATAACAGTTTAATCAAGAACCTTAAAATAGATTCTTTAAGTCCCCCAATCCCTCCCCCACCCCAACCACACAAAAAAAAAAATGAAAAAAAAAGAATCATGTGAGTGTGGTGAGTAATAACAAATCATAAAATGTTTATATTCTTTATAATTTAGTAAAACCGACAAAATGATATTTATATTGGAAATAACGTACACAAGGAGATAGTTTTGCACAATTGGATCAATTCGGTCCAAGTAGATGCAATAGAGTCTTTCAATATTGGGTGGGCCTGGAGCACCTCAAGAATTTACGAGCCCAAAGCTGATTAAGAGAGGAACAAATTTCACAAATAGCCCACTATAAAAGTATTTAATTGGGCATCATAATTTAATAAAGGAAGGATACTTGTGGAACCTGTTGTAAACTTAAAAATCCAATAAGATTTATGTGGTCAACAAATTCCGTCGTTAAAGTATAAAATTAAAATTTTCTTTTAAAAAAGTAATTAATTATTAAAATTTTCAGAAAGATAACACTACATACCTTCATTCTTTTTATTTGTTCATATTTGACTTAACACACAAATTAAAAAGTACTCATACTCAATCAATAAAATGATATGTTTATTATAACACTCTTTGAATATAATAATAAATTTGATGTATGAGAAATAGTTATAATTAATAGTAATTTTAAAAATTCAGTGATACATAATTTCTAAAGTTTCTAAATAAAAATAAATATTTATTTTTTAATATAACAAACAAATAAAAATAGACTAATAGACATATACATATAAAATAAAAAAGATAATCATGACTTCATATATACCAAACAAAAATAAAAGAAAAAGAAACAAGAAGTAAAACTCCACACACGAATTCAAATTATTCGATAATAATATAAATATCGAACATCAAATTAAAAAATATATATATAAGATATTGATCAGTTGTTGTCATCAGAGAAGAAACGATTGATAGAAGGCATGACTTGTGGTGGACGAGTGCTTAAGAATTTTCGAAGGCTGTGTCTTGCATACTTTTCTCCTTCTTCTTCATTTTCAAGTACTCCCATGCTTCTATGAGCCTTATTAATCCTACAATTTAAATACATATTTGTTTTCTATCAAATTAATAATGACCCAACACACTTTACATAATCGTGAGACTTCATATTTTTTAATACCTGACATCAGGATTTAAGAAAACGTTCCTTGTTAACTGAAAAACGCACATTCCCGTTACAAATGTCATGGCTGCCATTAGTGGATATACCTTATTCAATAACAAAAATATAATCAAAGACTGAATTCATCAAATTTAAATCTTGAATGACGTTGAAATATATAATATACCCACGTACTATAAAAGTGGAGTTAGTTGAGTGTTACCTCGGGTCTAATCCAACGCCCCATTTAATGTATTGTTATGCCCTTTTATCAACTGGTAATGAGACTTGAAAAAAGAAAGAGCTTATAAGTGCTTGTAGATGATATATTTTATGTATATACATTCGTCTCCTGTTTTTCATTCGTTTATATAGCACTCCTCTGTTAATTAACAAATGGGCATTGGAAAATTGGGAAGTAAGAATTGGCTGGATTAATTATGAATGTTTCCACCAATACACATATGACAAGTTGAACGTGTAAGCTAGCGCGGGCTTAATAATTTACTCTCTTTCTTTGTTTTATATTATTTGACTCTTGTTGATCTGACACATTTCACAAAAGATTTAATCATGATTATATTTTTTGTGTTATCTTCATTATTAATGACGTTTTAAAATGCTAAATTTGACTAACCTTACTAATAAAACTCTCTTAATTTATTTATTTTTAATATAGAGATCAAGTAAAATAAAATTCAAAGAATACACTTATTTCAGTGGGCTGGCAGATTATAAAACTAGGTGCGCTTATAGCTTCTTATTTCAAGTTGACCTGCTAATTTAGTCATCATTTCTTATTCTACAAGCCTCTTGACGACGACTCTTTCTAGGATTAAAGAATTGCAAGTACTTTTTGGTTCATAAGCTACAAAGACTGCCGGTCCAAATGATCGATAGGTTTTAGAGACCATGAAACATAGAATAATTTCATTGATATTAGAGAAAATCTATGGGCACTGCTTTCAAACAAGGGAATATATTGGACTTTTATACGTGTAAAGAGGCCAATAACCATACACCTTAATTAATACTAAGTCGTATTCATATGGATATACTGGCTCCGTTTTAAAAAAAATGATTTCTGTTATTTTTTAGTCTGTATAAAAAAAATAATCTCTTTTTATTATGACAATAATTTATTTTTAATTTTTCTTGTGGCATATTCAAGATCATAAGATTAAAAAGTAATTTATTACATGTGATATAATTTTAGTTTACAATCATAAAATCAAAAAAATTTCTTTATTCTCTTAAATTTCTTGTCAAGTCTTATACACTATTTCCTCCGTTTCATATTAAGTGAATTGTTGGGTCATTTCATACATATTGAGAAAAAGAAATAAAGACAAAATTTAAACATATTTTTTTTATTTTTACCCTTATTTAAACTTCACATACAAATTTAATGTATCATTTATTTCTCATATAAAACTCAACCTTAGAAACTTAATTAATGAAGGGTAAAATTGAAAAAAATTTCCAATACATCTCTTGAAAAGTGAACAATTTACTTATTTTAAAATATCAATTTTTTTTTAACAATTCACTTAATATGAAGGAAGTAGAATTTATATCAGATATCTCACTATTAAAACTAGTCGAATTGAATGTGATGGGTAATATTGGAATATTGTAACTGGGGATGAATCAGTAATTACGAAATTGTGTACTCAATTTCTTCTTCCTTCGTAGAATTTGTGTTGTTCTTATCCAGAGTTTGGATGGGTAAGAACCATTCCTAAAATATTCCTTATCCAGGTCCTATTTATTTTAAAGATATAATTAGAAAGCAGTATGAATAAGACGATTTATTGTGAGAATTTTTTTTGTTACTTTTATTTAAGGTTTAGTTTTAAATAATATAATAAAAAATAGATAAAAATCATAGTAAATATACAGTGACTATACAATATAACTTATCAAAATTACAAAAAAGTATACACTAACTATATAATATAAATTACTTATATATGAACTATACACAAAATATACATATCATACACTCAAAAGCTGAATATAACTTTATTATACATGAAATATACACCGCTACATGACTATATAGCGAATTTCTTTTTTTGTTAATTGAATTGACCGAATAGTTCATGTAACTATCCCTTAATTTAGTTTTGGACTAAGAAAGTTAGAATTACAGAATAAAT
>JAOTQJ010000049.1:24203298-24218467 GCA_025642045.1 Solanum sejunctum | reverse complement strand
GGAGTTTTTTGAGCTAGAAACTGTGAGTAAGTGCATGTGACATTCCAAGTCACTGTCAAGGACAACACAAAAGGTTAGAACCCAAACTTCAATAGATTGCAACTGTGTGTATCTTAATGAGCTTGACTAAAGTTTGTAAGGTTAAATGTTCAAGCAGTTTCATCTATGCTTCGAAAGGAAAACAATGGCCTTCCTGGAAAAGGTTCTCCATATTTTTTATTTACTTTTTGGACGAGATGTCGAGGTGCTAAACTGTTAGGGGCACAAGTGGCCAATCATAAGAATGGAAAACGCATAGACTTAATCCAAGTAACTTACTCATAGCCTGTGTCACTCTTCTTCCATCTGCAGAGATGAACTTAGTCGGTTTTACAATTTTCGCGGGTCCACAAGTATAGCCAGGTCCTGGAGCCTTTAATGTGAAGTTCTTGGGTACTCTAACTGTTTTATTGGTTGTTCCAGCAGCACCAACACTAACTTGGAATGAGCTGACAGCAGTGGCCGGATCCTGTCCCCATGAGTTGATCACTCCTCCCTTGCAGCAATTTGCAATCTGTTGGTTGTAAGGAGTTCCAGGCAGCAAGTCAACAACTGTTGGATCTTTCTTACAGCAATGTGGAATATTTCCTTTATATTTTGAACAATCTCCTTGCTCGGTTGTTTGACCTCCCATCATGGTCCATATGACTTCCTTCTTTGCCCATGTCCAGCCCAAAGTCCAGCCCGGTGCTTGAATATGCCTATATTGTTGAAAGTTGTACATTGTCACCACGGCCTGTGAACTTCCAAACCGTTAATGATCAGAAGCTTCCAGTTTACCCTATAGGGTGAAGGTGATCCTAAAGATCCATCTAAGGAAGGTCTAAATTATCAATAGATGATCAAGATTACTGTTACTTACCACATATCCATCAGGTGTCCAGCTGATGACATCCCATTTTATAGTAACGTTTCCATTTGGATCAAGTGGATCAAAGGCGTCTGATGGGAAAAGGGAAAAACAAAAAGTATTAGCTAAAGAACACCTACACCTTCCTGCGCACAGTAATCTCTTGACAATGCAATAGTGGCGGGGAACTGATGACATGTTTCAGATATGCAGTTTAATATCGGTCACAAAATAGACCAAAAAATGAATATGTTTCTCAAGGAAAAAATTTTCCGAGAAGGTACTTCTTCAATCCTACCCAAGTGAGTTACCTCATAGCTTACACAATACAGTGAACTCTTTTATAAGTCAAACTCTGGTATCACATGCACAATTTAAACGTAGAAATCTTAACCTTCGTTTTAAATGCAACTTGTTATATAAATGGGGCACCTAAGGTTCTGCGATCTCTCATATGAACAACTACAAAGAGAAGAAAATTATTGTTTCAGATTGCTTATCAAATCTAGATTAATTTCAAAGTTCATTTTCAACAGAAAAACGAACTAAGTACAGAAACACTGATTCAAGCATGGAAGTCAACTATAATGATTTTCCTTCAGTCTTTTGTTTAGGAGAATTCAAAGCTGCAAAGAAGAGACATATTTTATATTTCATAACATCATTTTAATCATAAAACTTGACCATGATACCACAGTGACTATAACAACAACTATTACTTTTTCCATTTACCCTGGTAAAGTCAAGATAATATCCTTGTAAGTTTGTTGTTTCAGTAACAGGGGCTGAAAGGCGCTCACGTTACATCAATACCTCTCAAGGTTTAAATTAACCCAAGATTTTAATTTCTCTATAGTGAATTACTTCCACAGTTAAAAATGTTTCATTTTCAACGCAGTATATTCATTTTGTACTAGAAAAGACACTAAAAATCTGATCTTGAAGTTCAACTTTTCAAGAATAGATCAAATCAACACGCAATGTCCTGTTGCCTAATAGGATTTTGCTTGACTATCAACAGAATACTGAAATTTTCAGTTCGCGGAGTCCGTTAACACTTGATATATTTGTCTAAACATAGCAAGGAGTATAATCTTTACCATAAAAATCAAATTTTTTATTCTCAAAGCACACATAAACATGCTAATCTCTCAGAAAATAGCCAACAAAAGTAATTTTTGGCTTTCAAGAAACAACCCCACATTAAGAAAAACGTGTTGATATATGATATGCTCACTCAACGAACAACAGTCTAATTTTGTTCAACAAAAAGAGTGACTTTCTGATATACTTAATAGTTACTCACTCGGTCTCATTCTATATGCCACCCACCCTCTGAATTGACATGATATACAAGAAAAGAAAGAATTTCGAAACTTATGGTGATAATTTTTTGGGACGGAGAAAAAAAAAGAAAAAAGATGCCGCACATAAAATGGACGGAGGGAGTTCTTTCTATTTCAATTTTACACGTACTTAAAATCATAAAATTAAACAACATTTCACTATATCTTATATATCTTTAGTTTAAGACACAGATTCAAAAGTAATGTTTGATTTCTTAAAGTTTGTGCAAAGTGAAAATCAGACCAGCAAACTGAAATGGAGTATCAACCAACCTAACCAAAATAGTAAAATCCAAAGAAATAGTCAAGATTACTAACCTGTTGTGTGGAAACTGAAACAAGAAAGCAAGAATAGTAAAAGTATGGTGGAAGCAAAAATTCTGAACAAGCCCATTTTTAGGTTGCAGCAGCTGTACATTTTCTTGAACCTTCTCTTTTTTGGGGGTTGAGGGGGCTTCTGTCTGCAACTAAAGGAGATGAAAAAATGGACAAAGAGTCAGGTGGCAAGTGGAAGAAGCTACAACTCTAAGACCAAGCTTGTCCATTTAAATAAACTCAACTTTATTGAAGTCCTCATAGATAGTGGTCACCCACTGCCCACTGCAAAAAGTATTTATTTATACTTTAAAAAATTAGTGTTTTAGATTAGAAATAAAAATAAATAGTTATGTTGTTTTCCCTATTTATTTTAATCTTTTTCCTTGGGTAAGCAACCACCAGCTCCAGTTTTAAAATTCCATCTTCAAATTGAATTACTGGGAAGCATAGTCAGAGAAATGAAAACATATCAAAGTTATTTATTTATTCATTAATTATTATTATTATTTGTGTTCAAATTTAATGAAGTAAATTGGGGGTTGGATATGGTTTGCTTGGAATATAGGCTACCTTTAGAACATAGTGTTCCACGAATCAGTGGACTGAAATTAATTAGGGTTCACTTACCAAATAAAAAACATTCTATTGTACTTTCTTTCGGTTAAATAATAATTGTTCATATTTAATTTGATATCATATTAAAATAGATAAATTATTTTGAATATTAAAAAATAAATATCATATAATAAAAAAAAATAATTATTTATTAATTTTATAAATTGAATATCTCAAAATAGTAGAGAAATAAATATACTTGCCATTTTTAGTAAGAGAAAACAAAGCTGCACAAGCAAAATATAATATTTCGCATATTCACTTTATTTATATGTTCTCTTGAAAAATTTATAGTTTTAAAAAATAATCGATACTAAATGTAAAATAAAAAGAATTATTTTAAATTTTTAAAATGACAAAAAATTTAAATTTAAGGCAGGAGAGTAACAACGTATTCTTTTTTTATTTTAATTTTATCCATTAGCTAACCAAATCTCTGGAAAGACATATCGAACAAATTATTTTGTTTAGATCTCTGCATCTTTGATTCTTACTTTTCGTTTTTTGTGGGGTAATTGTTTTCGTACACCAAAATTATTATTATTTCTTTAATAAAATTATTATTATTTCTTTAATTTCTTCTTGAATTTCTCTCTCTTTCTTTTTGTTAATTAATTTAGTTTCAATCATTTTTATTAGGTATTAAATTTTTGTTACGAATAAAAATGATAGCGCAAATTTTCAACTCTATTATTATTGAGCCTGGGTTAGCCTATTGCAAAAGATATTATTAGAGATTTATGGACATCATGTAGGAATAATCCATCAATATAATATTCCATGATTCAAATCGATAAAATATTTCTTGAAGATGAATTTGAAAATAGAATAATTTCTTCTATCATCTGCTTGTTGAACTTTGATTTCCTTTTTTCTTTCCCTTTTCAAATCAAAAAATTGTAGACATATTAATAATAATTTGGCGAAGTTTTTCAAAATATTCCTTGAAAACATTTTTGTGCTTTGCCTAATTGTTTCTTAGAATAGGGACCAATACTTTTTTCATTTATTGTTACTTCATATTTTTTAAAAATATTATTTAAGGAAAAGTCATAGAGTAACAGAAATAGGACGTTATTTCATATGTGCAATGCCATGCACTTTGTGAGAACCTTGAATAGCTCAGACTCCAAACTCCTCCTATCTGAGTCCTAGACATTGCATTGCACATGCATATTTATTCAATCATATAAATGTTTAAATTTCTATTTATATATAATTACAATTGGAAGACATAAATATCATTCTGACTCCAAATTAAAAAATCACTATATTATGCTTTATTGGAAATACACACACGAAAATCTGGCATTTTAAAAAGTAATAAATATTTGTTTAAGTGATTTAATAATACAACAATAACATATGCAATAAAATTTCATAAGTGGAGTTTGAAAAAGGATAAAATATATATAAACTTTATTATTATCTCATAGAGGTAAAAAAATTATTTTGAAAGATCTTTAGTTCAAGTGAAGAGGAGGAAACAATGAAGAAAATATTGTACTCCTTTGTTCTAATTTAATTATCATAATTTTTATTTTAAGAGTCAAACTATGTAAACTTTGATTAACATTTTAAAATATATTTTTCATTATATTGATATACAAAATATTACAACCAATAATACTTCTATTATGGTTTTTGAATATTCAAATTCTTATTTTAAAATATTAAATTAATTTAATTTTAAAAATTAGTCAAATTGACCATCAAACATTATAATACAATAATTATTATGAGTCAGGGAGAGTAATTAACCAAAAAATAGTGCAAAATCTATTCAATCATAACAATGACAACAACAAATACTATCAACAAACAACATGTTAGGACATATTACTAAAAATAAGAATAATAAAAAATAAAAACTATGATAAAATAATAAATATACAGCACACAACAACAATCCTTAGCATGATAATAAATACTCGTAATATGCAACTTGTTATCCCCTTGTATTAATATGTGTTCTCTACACCTCACTTATTTAATGTTATAATCTCGATAACCTAAAGGTGCATTATATATAATTTAATAATACTATAGTTTTAAATACAATAATTTTTAGTCTATAAAATTATAGCAAAAATTTAAAAAGGTAAAAGGACATTGCATAAAGACCTAAAACAACACCTCTGTTTCATATTCGAAATATTTTTACACCCAAAACGAATAAACCGATTTAAAAATTTGGCATTAGGAGGAGGAGAAGCATTATATTGACCATTTGGTCGGTGCTTTTCCTCCAAGAAACTTCTCCGTTTATAAATTTCTTTGCAGAGTTCTCATTTTTGCTGCAAAAGATAATGACTTGCTGTTTTTGATGGTAACCGTATTAGGGTTTTGACCAATTGTATTTTTTTTCTTCTAATTTTAAATGGAGGTTGCTGGATCTAGAAGGAGGCCATTTGACCAAACCGAGATTAACTGGGACAAGTAAGCTTCATAACTTGTTCTTTTGGGGTTCATTTTAAATTTTTTTCGTACCTAATTGATTGAATGATTATGTGTTTAATTATGTAAAATGATGCAGGTTGTTATTAATATGTGTTTGAATATGGAAATTGATATTCGTTTCCAATAATTTAGGGTTAGGAATATAAATGCTTTCTAGATTAGGGTAGTTTTTCTTTCCTATTGTTGCGCCTATCGCAGAGATCTTTATGCAATTATCTTGAGAATTAAACATGAAAAGCAAAGGTTGCCATTTGAAACCCAATAGGATTCCTGAGGATGAAATTTATCTGATAAAATTTAACTATCTGTGGTTTCCAAAAAGAGGTTTAAGTTCAAAATGGGTGCTAATTGTGAGTTGGCATAGCAAAATGGTTTTCCGGCTAAACCAGAGTGAGACTATAACACTTTGTTCCTATCCAATCCCGTGTACTATAAAAGTGACTTGCAACTGTATTCAATATTGATTTTTATTTTGCATAGTATTTTAGTAGACAAAATTTGTAGCTTAACTCATTAACCGAGATTCTGGAAAAATCATTTGAATGGAGAATTTTCGGCTTCTATTTCTGGTGGATTTCATGCCTCCGAAGTTCTGTACTCTTTAACGTAGATCTTACAGGATAATTATTTAAGGCCAAGTAAAATCGGTTCACACTGCAGCTTCATCTTTTAATGATGTAGTGGCCTGAAGGGATATTTTCTTTGCTTGTATGCGGGCTTAGATCTCACCGAGGTTGTGACCTTAGATAGAAAGGAGTAGAGGTCATGAATTAGAGTAATGGGCTAATTGGCTTGTATGCGGGCTTAGATCTCACGTGTTCTCGTTATCTGTCATGTGTGTTAATTTTATCGTATTTACATCCTGTCATGTGCTTTTTGCTATTAGTTGCTCTTTATGTTCCCTTTTCTTTCCTTTTTGTTATGTTCCCTTTTCTTTCCTTTTTGTCATATCTAGTTTATTTTACTTATGGGTTTTTGAGACAAGGGTTACCAGGAAATAACCTCTCTACTTCTATGAGGTAGTGGTAAGATTTGCGTACATTCTACCCTCCCTAAACCCTACTTGTGGGATTCTACTGGGTATGTTGTTGTTGTTGTTGTTGTAGGCAGGCTTGCTTCTTTTGTTTTAATCCCAAATTTTAAGTTTTCTATTGAAGTTCATGCTTCAGTTTATATCTTCCACTTCTTCTGCAGGCTTGATAAAACTAGGTTCTATGTCGTAGGAGCTGGGATATTTACAGGGATTACTGTTGCACTATACCCCATTTCTGTTGTCAAGACTAGAATGCAGGTCGCAACCAATCATGCTGCAAAAGACAGTGCATTTTCTGTTGTCAGGGGCCTAGTGCGAAGTGATGGCATTCCTGGTTTATATAAAGGTTTTGGAACTGTCATTACAGGGGCGGTTCCTGCCAGGATTATATTCCTCACGGCACTAGAGACCACTAAGGTGGCTGCATTTAAGATGGTTGAACCATTCAAGCTATCAGAACCTGTACAGGCAGCTATAGCAAATGGTGTTGCTGGCATGCTGGCGTCTCTTTGTTCACAATCTGTCTTCGTTCCAATTGACATAGTATGCCCTTTATGTGCTGATTCCTTTTTAATAAAGTTGCGTAATGACTGGAATAAGTAGACTGTGAATTAGACACAACTTATTCTCTTGAAATCCACTTATAGCTAGATTAACTATCTGATTAAATGTGAAGAATATTTTCTTAATATATCAGATTGCTTGTTGTTCCTTTTGTCATTTACTCATACTAACTACACTTGCTGAATTGAGCATAGCAATGTGATTATTTAAGTTGTGTTTAAGAGGTTTATACTCTTCGTTATTTTATTGTTACTACCCCACATCCTATTTCAGCCAGCCACTGTTTGTAGATGAGTTTTTTCAAGCTTTGAAATTGATTTCATGAAATTTGATGGAAATAAGGTTAGTCAAAGGTTAATGGTGCAAGGATACTCAGGACATGTGAGCTACAATGGAGGCTTAGATGTTGCTCGCAAAATTCTGAAATCAGAAGGTATTCGTGGACTATATAGAGGATTCAGTCTGTCTGTTCTAACATATTCCCCATCCAGTGCTGTATGGTGGGCAAGTTATGGTTCAAGCCAGCGCTTCATATGGAGGTTAGATGATGATGCTGATCTTTCAAAATTCATTAAGAGTGGACCTTGTCCCTTTTCTCCCATTCACAATCTTGTTATACCCTTGAATTGGGTTGCATCGGCAAGTATTGTTGTTCTACAGACCCTTTATGACTTATCAATTGCTTGTGTATATCAGCAAGCTCTTGGATAATGGAACTGAGCATGGGGGACCTGCTCCCAGCCAGGGGAAAATAGTGTCAGTTCAAGCTGCTGGTGGTATCATTGCAGGTGCTACTGCATCTTGCGTAACAACTCCGTTGGACACCATTAAAACTCGATTGCAGGTATTACTTTTGGTTTCTGTAATGAACTCTGTTGCTTGTACCTTTATTCAAGATAGCTACTGCTTTTTCTGCATATTTTCAAAATTTTTCCGTGTTGTTTACCCTTGATCGATTATGCCCATCTTGAACGCTTCTAATCTTTCCTTGTATGTTATACTTGGGTGGCTATTGCCCTTCATTCATACTATATGAATATGGTTATGTTGCTTGGACTCTTCAAAGATGCCATTGGGTGCATGTCAGATCCTCCAAAAGTAGTGGATTTTTTGAGGATCCAGCAGGGTGCGGCAGCATTTGAGAAGCAACATACTGCTTACAACTATACTATGAACTTTCGTGGCTTCTCCTCTTTATGTGGTTTAGGTGTTATTTTTGTTTTCTACGTGCAGATTGGTTGCACACCATTGTGCATTAATAGCTGCTTTCTTCATCTGTATAGAAATTGTAGATATTCTCTTTTCCTTTTTTTGTCTCTCCTTTGGTGGTCAGATACATAACTGTGAGTGTTGAGAAGCACTTCCTATTAAAACTCTAGCCTAGTCTTTTGTCTTGCGTGTCTTGCATTTATTCTCAGATTTGAGTCGTGTTATTTAAGATCCTTCTTGTTCATGCATTACAGGTGATGGGACACGACAAGAGACCTACTGCACGGCAAGTAGTTAAGCAGCTAATTGCTGAGGATGGTTGGACAGGATTTTACAGGGGATTAGGTCCAAGATTTGTCAGCATGTCAGCGTGGGGAACCTCTATGATACTTGCTTATGAATATCTCAGTACGGTCTTTAACCTCTTCTTCTCTTTCATTTCCTTTTTAAATACTTAATGAGCAATACATCGTAATATTTTGGAAGTCCAGGTGTCATCTTATAACCTAACATGGTGCTGTTATTAATGTGTCCACTTGATGTTAATCAGTAACCTTGGCTGTCATCCGATTCTTTTTCCGAGTTTATATGGGACCTTTATTTTCACAGTATTCTAATTTTGCGATTGATCTTGTTATGTCAACGTCACTAATCATCATAAATATTACATTTACCTACGACTTTCAGGCTTCCTGTTCTTTATGTTTCATCATCAGTTTTATCAATGCTTCAGTTCAACTGTGACCAATCTGTTTACCTGCATATTCTGTGTCTATTAGCTCTGGTTAGTTATAAAGAGGTGCATGTCTGCTCCATCAGACCTCCCTTGATGCAAGCTGTACGCTTGCAAGTATGTCCTTTATAGCATATTGATCAAACAATAACATCCAGTTGTTACTCAATTTGTGACGATTAACTTTAGCATATTGGCAAAGGAGATGAGCTCCTTTGCCTAGTTCTTGATTCTAGTAAAAAATTTCTTACTGAAGTGTCATGCGTTCAGGATAAGGAAATAATATCTTTATATCGAATACGGCATGCATTCAGGTGAAGGAAACAATATCCTTATCTCGAATACGTTGCAACTATTTTATTTTCTTTACATGAAGATATGAAAGCTTGTTCAATCATTTTTTCTAAAACTTGATTTTATTTTTTTTGACAGAGCGCTTGTGTGCATTAAATGAATAGTTTGATGAAAGCTAGCTGCCAGACGACTCTTGCTGAAGGTTTTTTTATATTACTGACAGAGAGTTTTGAGAGCTGGAGAAAACAATACCGCAGCAGGCTCTGCTGATTAGCTGTCTCTATACAAATGACACTGACAGTGTTGTACAAGTTCGCTTCAAATTCAAGTACCTGGCCAAAAGACATGGTTTTCTTAGGGATTTACTCACAATATTCTTAAATGATTTTTGCCAGATACATGCTATATTCATTGATTGTAGTGAGTCGCTACAAGGAGGACGAACGATATATCCTTAAATAATTCTTGCCAGATAATAAAAGTAATATTCATTCATATAAGAATAGATGAATGGTTGATCAACATATTTTTTAAGCATTTATGTTTGTTGATTTGATTTCTTTCCAAAAGTAAGATCTCTTCTTATTATATTTGTCTGGGTATCCAGAATTATCCTTCCTATTGTATTTGATACTGCATGTTGTTAATCCATGGAATAGGCATTATCTTTTCGTTAGTAATTTGCATATTTTTGTTAGTAGTGCAACCCTTCTGCATGTAAATTCACAGGCTTTCGAGTCCCAAAAGAACCAAAGACTAACAACTGTGAGTAAATTGACTTGCAAAATATCAATACACTTGCATCACATTATCATGAAGAAGGCTGTCTTTTAAGTTGAATCACATATTCAGATAAAAGTTTCAATAAGACTACCCCAATAGGAAATTAACTTTGGGCAAGGATCTCTTCTGCAAAACTTATAACCACTCACCTCATACTTAACAGCCTATTTTACGTTTAATAGGCTTAAGAATTTCTATTTAGCGTATACTACACTCTCAAAACTCTTCATTAGCCAAGGAATCTAACAGCGAACAGAAAATGTAGTAGTGTGTTGATCTCAATCTTAATCCTTTACAGTGAAGGGGAAGGTAAACCAAACAGCCGCCAACAAATTTACTCTCTTCTCCAAAGCTGCCAATAGAAATGAGCTACTGTGAATCAAATTAGGGACCATGAGGGAGATCTATAAAGGGCCATATGGGATTTATTCTCCAAAATGCACATCTCAAATAACTCGGACTTGATCTTCATCATCATCGTCATCCTCACCATCACAATTTACCTCGGCAGCATATTCCTCAAGTGATGATGCTGTAAACAGTTCACCAACCCTCGTGTCATCTTGAGTTAGATTTTTCTCTGAATTCTGAGACTTGCCTTTGTTCATCTGTTGCATAGACATAAGATGCGCGATAAGAATCTCAGAAACATCAAGAAACAGACACCAAGGTGCTGAAGCTCCAGCAAAAACACACACAAACTTTTACACTGCTAGTCACAGTTCAAATGGCAAATGATAAAAGAGGAAATGGAGTATTTACAATCTGATAATACATAATGAAGATGGAAGTTAAAAAAGAGAATGTCATATGGGTTAAACTATCAAATGATTCAATGAGATAGTAAACAAATATTAGAATGTGAGAGAAGTTAATCAACTGTCCACCTACTATTCATTCAGCCAACCAATCGTGACATTCACTTCTCAAACCATTTCATGGCTCATGGAGACATACTCTTTAATGGGTATGATGCAATTAAAAGTGGCCAGCAGGAAAACGTTCTGCACAATGGCTGCTAACCTCTACCACATGTTCTTTTCAATTATTGGCATCAGTTTGGACACTACCTCAGAGCATCAAGGAAGCAGTTGAAACTTGGCACTTTTGGAAAGTTAATAGAACACTCAAGAATATCTGTAAACTGCTCCCAGCTAGCATATTCTGGTCTAATTTGACAGAGGAATCTTAGATGTTTTGATAGCATTTCAGCTCCTATATACTCACTCCATCAATGCTAGATGTCCACTGTTTATTTTAGTGGGAGTAATCTCTATTCAAATTATGCCACCCCCTTTCTACCCTTTGTTGGCTCACCATGACTGGCTTAACAACCATTTTCTTTTTTAGGTTGGATCCCATGGTTTAGTATAAATACAGTATTGCCGCATTGGAACTAACACCCCCATCTTTTATACTTTTTGCATCTTCTTGATGTCAAGAAAGAAATCTTACTTCATTAAAAACATTTAGTTCAGCTTTAAAAAGCCATTTCAAGCATAATTACTACATATGATAACAGGCAACCCAACATCCAAGGAAAAAATATGCTTATGTGTACAGACTATAAATGCAATAACCCTCTTCCAAGTTCCAACTATTTTCAATACACTCCAGGAGAAACAAATAGAAGAGAATCGTGTAGATCCAAAAGAGGTAAGAATGAAAATGACCATAAACTGTCATCTACATCATTTGTTTTTGCAAGAGCAAGGTGACGCACAATTTACGTGCTAAAGTTGGTTTTGTGAATACATATTTGAGAGAACAAGGGCATTTGGGAGGATTATGACATTCAAAATTATGCAAAATATTATTCCCTCTGTTTTAATTTGTTTGTCTAGTTTCTTACCTTCTCAAAAAATAAAAAAATTGTCTGTCTAGTTTTGACATAGCACGAAGTTTGAGAAAGTAAAGAAGACTTTTGAATCTTGGGGTCTTAAATTAAACATATGTAGAATGTACCAAACTAAGGATAGTCAAGGTGCACACAAGTTGCTCAGATACCATTGTTATTAAGTAAAAAGAAAAACAGACAAATAAGCAAGTGTAGAACGACTGATAATTGTCTCAAACAGCGAGCATGAGATTGGTTTTGAAGCTAGTAATAAATGTTCTCTTACTGAATAATTACCATCCTAGGTTGGGGATAGGGGTGTGGGCGAGCTAGGAACAAGGACAAGACAGGTATCTCCAATAAAACATTTATCATAAAGTTAATCAGCAGAAAATTCTCTTACAGCACGTAGAAGTGACCGCCTATCACGTTCTCGAGCATTCTTGATAGCCTGTAACCAACAATAAAACATGAGATTCATACGTTGACGAATGACCCACTGATCATATAGATGACAGAAAAGCAAAAAGATAAGGCTGTGAAAACAAACCTCCTCAAGAGCCTTTTTCTCAGCCTCTACTTCTGAAATATCTCTATGAGAAATCAATAATAAGCATTTCAGATATCTTCCACAAACAATGGTTCATCATTTAAATTGAAGCAAAATAGAGATTCCATGAATTGAGAAAGGGAGGAAAGAAGGAATCTTTAAACCTTCCAACCACTTGATCAACACGACATGAGCACTTGGCACATACTTTATGCTCCTTTGCACAGCCTGTGATTTGTTCAAATAAATGCAAAAACATCAAACCAAACACTTCCCAGATTTATAAGGCGTAGATGATTCATAATGTTGTAACATCAACAACTATGCGTCAGTCCAAATAAGTTAGAATCGGCCATATGAAACCTCAAGCTCATATCATATCATTTCATTATGCTGTAACAAATACATACAAACTAAAATAACGCATATGTAAAAGAAGTCAAAACTAACCACTGCAGAGATTGTGGTAAGCTTGACGCACGTTTCTTTTGGAACACTTCTGACTAACAAAATTCAACAAAACAAAAAAAGAAACATAAGTCAGTGGCTGCTATATAAGCATTTAGCTAACCTTTCTTTCATTTCAATAAGTTAACCTCAAATAAACTAAAATTGGGCATTTTAAGTAATTGAAAAAGCTCTAGACTACCAATTCAACAAAAAGAAGGATTATTTTTTTGTTTCGGAGTAGAAGTTTACCACTTAGCAGGTTCAGAAAGGGGTTTGTATTTTCCATACTTGCGTTTCCACTCAATTTGATCTCTACAACGAAGGCATACTCCTGTTATTTCTGAGAGAGGCCTAAATTTTCCACCCACTTCCTGCAAATAATAGCAACGCCGATCAATCAATGGTTCAGCACACTTCAATTATTGAAAAAAAGATTGCTCGCCGGAGAGTAAAACTAGACGTAGACGTACCGTTTCATTGATTTTAACACCGGCTTTAGGTTTCCAGGCGACTTTGTTCTGGTGCTTCGGCGGCCCTTTCCTTACGCCGCTCATTTTTTTTTATCTTCTGAAAAATTGAACTCGCTTCAATGTTCTATCCCTGGGTAATCGAAGTTATTGGGCTAGCCCACAATAGTTGTGTTGGGCGAAATTACGATTTTTCAAAAAGAGTAAATATTTAAAATATATCAATATAAAAATAGTTATAATGTATTAAAATTATAATTTCTAGTTATATATTATGGTAGAGAGATCAGTCAGAGAGGGCAAAAGATGGAAAGAGATAAATTGCATGTGTATATTTGCTAAATAATTGTATATATGTAACTAAATATATAAATATATTTATATATCTGGCAAGCGAGATTGGGAGGGGAAGGAGAGAGGTGAGCGAGATCGACCGAAGGAGGAGAGAGGTAAGTGAGAGTGAGTAGAGAGTAGAGAGAAACAAATTGAATGTGTATCTCTGTCAAATAATGATATATATGCGACTCATATATATATGTATTTGTATATCTGACAAGAGATTACAAAGAGAAAGACGAAAGGCGACAAAAAATAATAACAAAACTCTTATTATAATTATAAATTATAATTTTTTAAAATTATAATAATATAATATAAATATATACCATATATTTACTTAATTACATAACTTATCTTTTACTATTGCAGTTCATACAGCAAAACACAACTATTCTTTCGCAAGATTGCATATTTTTTGGTTTAAATAGGTCTATCTTTAATTCTTGCTCATTAGCAATAATTTTAGGCATAAGTAGGTTATATTGAGGCATAATTCATAGGATACTGTGCAAAAATCAAATATATACCTTGGAAAAAAAAGTTATTTACTGTAAGGAGCAAAATTGAAGATGAAAAAAGTTATGGATGGAAGTGCAAATGACCTCATTTCTTTTTCTTCTTTTGTTGTATGTATAATACAACTCTCAAAAGATTTTTCTCAACTCGTCGGGTGTCGTATTTGTACGCTAATTTAATTTAGCAAGTAAACTATTTGCTTTATTTTTTTTGTGATTGTTTTCATTTTGAATTATACACTGTTAATAGGTATGTAAAATATAACTTAATCTTTTTAGTTTGGTTGCTTGTAACTAGGGGTAGACATATGGTTCTTCGATTCGGTTTATTCAATAATTTTAAAATGATTTTTTGATGTAAATTAATAAAAAATAAAATGAGTACAAAATCAAAGTATAAAATACTTAAAAACTTAAAATTGTGATAAGTGATGATGTGATTCTATGGAACACTTATTGTGCTTAAAAGACTACATTTATCTTTGTCAAGGATTTGCACCTCTAAATATTGCTCGAGGAAAACAAGCATGAAAATATCCTTTACATGATATAAATCGGTAAAAATATGTCTGAATTTCTCTCGGAACATATATTTTGAATTAATTATATAAATTATAATTGAGTTGAGGATTTTAGGAAACAGTCTCTCTACCTCAATGAGGTAGCGGTAAGGTCTGCGTACAATCTACCCTCTCCAGACCCCCACTTGTGGGATATAACTGGGTATGTTGTTGTTGTTGTTGTTGTTGTTGTTGTTAATGTTTTGA
>JAOTQJ010000049.1:24181512-24196696 GCA_025642045.1 Solanum sejunctum | reverse complement strand
TAGGACGCAAATCAAGCGTCACGTTTTGCTTGCTTTGTCCACCATCTTGGTTTCTAACATTAACCACATAGTCTCTGTACACCGGGACTCTCCACCCTCCACTCCATTGTATCACATCAGCCGCTTGCTCGGCCATTTGGTTTCCAATAGAGATCTTAAAACTTCGAAAGTTTATTTCAGTAACTTCCAGCTGAATCTCACAAAAATGGAGCCTGAAAAGATAGGAGTACCCAGAGTTTAGAGGGAATTCCCAATCCAGGCTCGGGCTATAATTGGCCATAGTCCTAGAGGTTGTGTAAACTATCCTCGGCGCAGTATAAGCCGGGGTGTCCTGCGTGTAAGTGATGTTGACATCCAAATGAGGAGTCTGATAGCCAAAACCAACAACAAATTCGTCATCTGATTCCCATACACGATACATCCCTGTATCGTCTGTGCTAGCGACCGAATTGCCCCCCACGTTCAGCCTGTACACAGTTTCAAGAGCAGTGCTGTTATTGATATTAAATGTATTAGTATACCCAGTCAATTTGACGTCTCCATGGATGTAAAGATCAGTCGGCATGGAAAGTATCTCAATCCCATTAACAAAAGCATAAGAGTTTGGTGAAGGAGAAAAAGTCAATTTGAGTATCTGAGTTTCATCAACATTGATAACATATTCTTTTTGAACTTGTTTACTAGAAGCGGTACTTGTGAGGAAAGCACTGAAGTTACTCAAGAGAGTCAAATGATTAGCTGTGACGGAGAAAAAAGATTCAGATTTGTTGAATCCAGAGTAATCAGCAGGGTAGAAATAGAGACGGAGGAATTTTGCCCCAGGGGAAACACGAAAAGTGTAGGAGAATTCAGATTTCATAATACGGGCGCCAGTAGTATAAGGAACTCTGTCGACCGAAGGATCTTGTTCGGAAGCTGTGGCTGTTGTGGATATGGTTGAGAAATCGGAAGGTAAGAAATTTGGGAAGTGAGTATCAGTATCCCATCGACGGTCAGTACCGTCGATGGTCGCTGATGGTCCGCCACAGTTGAGCAAGACGTAGACTGTAGCGTTATATGGTGGTGGCGTAGTAGAAATAGTGACCATTATAAGTTGTAAGAGGAGAAAGAAAACTAGAGCAATGGTTGCCATGTTATGAAATAATTGTGCAAGGAGATTTTAGTTGTTCGAACGAACGAAGGAACAATTATACACAACAATTGCCAAGACTCGAGTGTTGACCCAGACGACTTCTTACTTCTTAGTCGTTGGTAGTTTTTTTTTTTTTAATTATTAAATAATTGCGTATAGGCCATCTATACTCAATTTTTTTATTTTGATTTTTTTAACCAAATTAACTTTTTAATAGTTTTTTTCCCTCAATTTATGTGATATAGTTAAAATTTCGGGATCAACTTCTTTTTTTGTCTATGAATTCGATAATAAAAGCTTTAAGTTTTTTCAAATAAAATAAATATAGAGTACTTGAAAAGTAAAAATATAAATTACAATAATAAATAATTTAAAATATTTCAAAAAGACATATAAAAATATTTCAATTAAAAAAATGGCTTAACCTTTGAGATACCACATCAATTGAGATATAAAGAGTAATCGAAATGGATAATTATGCACAATCTAAGATCATAAATTTTATTTACCATCTATTTAGTCTAAAATATACAAATTAGGAAAAAAATAATTGTTCCGCCATTTTTTTTGAAAGGGTCAAATGCAAGCTTTCTTCTTTTTTTCCTGTATTGCTTCCCCCTTTTTATAGAATTATCATAAACATAAATTGTTTCGAGTGTACTATATATCATAAAATTTGAAACATTAAGGGGATTTTATATCCAAAATATAGGACGAGATTTTGATTGATCAAGATTAAATAGCTAGCGTATACTTTATATATAGTTAAAAGCATTTATATTATCAACAACTTAAACTCGAAAATGAGGAAGAAAAAAATAGAAAATCATAAATATAGATGAAAAAGAAAAAAGAAAAGAAAGTCTACTAAGGAGGCTGTAACTTGTATGTATGGTTGGTTACACATCATGAAAGAACGTGACGTGATAAATGAGTCACTCTAAACTTTAAATATGAAATTATTTTCATAAAGAGCGCTATCTTTGACATGAATTCAAATAAGTTGAACATTGAACTAATGCAAAATGAAAGTAAAATTGTGTGGTTACACTAGGATGAACTTGGAATATACAAGATATTTTCAAGTCCATAAAAAGCCATTAATGACTAACTTTCATGTTTATTGCACTAGTAAAATATCCTACCGGCTACCACGCATTGTGAGTCCTTTCTCTCTGTCTATTTACAGTATTGATGATGTCTGCTACCAAAAAATAAATTTGGCCCACGCTCAACTTGCATTGGAGTAGTTGACAATATAGAATCTCCTTGATTTTTTCGTTTGGCCCAATCAAATATACTTACTCTATTTATTTTTATTTGTGTATTATATTTAAACTATAATTTTGCTTCTATTATATAGAGAAAAATATATTATTTTCATGTTTTATCTTTGGTTTTCCAAATTATTTGAAAATAAGTATTAGTTAATATTATTATAGAGAAATACACCGACTATATATCTTAGTTTCACTTTCGTAGGCAACTTGATAATCCGCCTAACTTTAATGTACTTGAAATACTTAAACTTCTGCTTTTTTAAACCTCAATATTTCGTACATTTGATATATATTTAATTTAGAATAATAAAATTGAATATTTTATTTTTTAAACTCGAAATTACTATACTTGGCAAGATAAAAGTGATGCGCTACCGCAAAAGCAACACTTGGTAAAAATGAGCAAATTGAAAGCCAAGTCCTCTTTTGAGCTGGTTTATACCAGAAGTAAAACAGGGACATCAAGAACGATATGATAATGCATTTATATTTTTTAACATGTAATTCATGTTGTCCGAGAATGATGATTTCGGTAAGGATTTGAAGGTTTCAAACGTTTTGTTTTTGCGCCTTGTTGCTGATGTTTGTAAGGTCGCCGACCGGCAGCTACAAATAAGTTGAGATAATCTTAGCAATTATTACTGCCGGCGAATTCAGGATTTTTATAACGGAAATCATAGTGTTACTTTGGAGATTTGAAACCAATCGGAATTGAGGGGAGACATAATAAAGCATTCTATTCAGATAAAACGCTATTAATTTACTATAAAAATCAAGCACTTAGTACAATTCAGAGACTGTGACACACAGCAAATACAAAATTTAAAAACAAGTAGTTGTGGCTTCAAAGGGATACAAACATTATTGTTTCAAGTTAATCCAACAGCTAGTTGATGTCCTTGGAGACTTGTACACATTTAGTTGGATATCACATGTTTGCAGCGGGTACCAAAGTTGCAGCGCGTTGACTTTAAGTTGGGATTACCGATGCAATTACCATACATATGTTCCCTACATAATAGAGGTGTTTTATTCCCCGTCACATGGTAAGATATTTTATCCCCTGGTCTAGCATTACCACCAACGAGCATAGTGCTTGTTCCTGATTCCATCAGGAATTCATCTGGAAGACAAGCGCCTAGGCTGCTACTGCTTGTCCCATTAATACATTCTAACGCTACAGTTGCTTCTTGCACATTTATTATTACGGCTACAAGCAGAACAAGGAGCGGCATCGTCTTCTTGCACCATTCTCTTTCCATGGTATTGTTGGATTCTGTGGAGAGTTACTGATCCTTTCTCACTTTGGTGTTGCTTAAATAGGTGTGACCTGATACAGTGAATGCTCTATCACTAGGATAAGAAATGAACGGACGGACAACCTTCTCCTTTTGTTGACTTGATAGTCTTTCTTTGTAAGTATGTCCTACTGCCTTCATTTAGTGGAAAACCCACCATGTACCAGCTACATATGCCCAACCTCAGCCGCCTTTAATGTGTACATGTTAATTTTATTTGGTCCAATAATATAGACATATCAATCACTTACTACAAAGCTTGGGGTTCATCTCTCTTGTAAATAAAAATTGGGTTACAATAGAAGGAATTCCTTCTGCTATGGATATCCTAACAAGTGAATATGTAGGAAAACAAAACCTATTTCAAAAATAATGGAGTCAACTTAATAGTACAATGCGTAAACAGTCATCCCATAAGATACAGCCCGAAACCTTGACGGACAAATGAAAAATTGGCTACACTGTAAGTTAATGAATAGCATAATTTTGCCCAAAGAAAAAAAAGGAGACCAAAATTTCAAGCTGAAATAGATGTGAACAATTTATCATGTAGGCCCAACTAAATCCAATCTATAAAATTAAAAAGAGACTGCCAAAAAGAACCAAATTCAGCGGATTGCTAATCCTTGCATTGCCTGTGTGCTATCTTCTGCAATCCTGTTGGCTTGAACTGTGCTGATAACACTTGCAACGTTGCCCTGTAAAGAGTTGGCAACAGTAAAAAAAAAAAAAATCATACAAGGCATTACAAATAAGAGTGAAAATGAATGAGCATCCGAATAGATGAAGTCTTGTGTGGTAGCAATGTGCTGCACTAATTTGTGTTCGTGTTTTGGGCTTTAGATATGTAAGATCGTGTTTTGGAGGCATTTGGAAAGGAAGGGTGGGACTGTAACACCTCTAAAAACTTGTACAAACCAGATTGATTATTGTTAGCACTATGTAGAAAAAGAACTTATTTACCCTCCAAGTCACTAGTTTCGAACGGAGCTCCTGCCACTGATGCACACCAAACACACGCTCCGTACATCGGCTGCACAATGACAAAACCAAACAATGAATACGCAGAATCATAGGAAAAAAATTAACAGAGCTTTCCCGCGTACAGAACTACAGAAAGCACACCTCACTATTACTACTTGGTTCATTTGATCAATCTTGCAATCAAGTAACTTAGCTGTAATTGCCTTAACAATCCAGCTTTCTACCTCAGTTTCGTCAATCTGAAAAAGAGCAAAGGACCAAATGAGCTACATGCAGAGCAGAAACATCAACAAACAATATAAGATAAGAAATATACCCGCAATGCCTCCTTGATGACTGAATAAGGAATTCGGCTAGATTCATTCAAACCAAGATCTACTAGTGAAACCAACCTCATCTTCGATATACAGTCATCATGGACAAGTCCTACAACATCAACCAAATGTTTCAGGCTATAGCCACTTCTAAATTGACGGCATGATCTGTACAAAGGTGAGTACATTACCATAGTTTTTTAATAGTGCTGAATTTGCTGCCTCGAAATCCAAGTAAGCATCCAGCCTCTGAGTAAGAAAGATCTTCAGAAGTTGATATACTGGTGCATATTGAGCATCTTTCTCCAACTGGGCTATAGCAGGCATATCTAGCAAGTCACACTGGCACATTGAAAAGACAAAAATCAACTATGGAGCACAAGTACACATAAGTCACGCAACTTCAATTCTTTGTAGTACCTAATTTTTTCTCTATAAACTTCAAACTTCTACTCACAGCAGACAATCATTAGCAAATTCAAACGTTTCCACCCAGAAAAGTTTTTTAAAAAGAAAAAATGACGCTGTAATATACTAGTCATGTTGTTCTGCTTATACTGTCAAGCACTCTGGTTAACTATGATACATTGAATGGGTAATACCATAGAACTCAATTGCATTAATATGCAGACCAAAGACATCAAATGTCAGCAAGAAAGAGTGGAATATTGCGAATCAGAATGAAACCACCGGATCAGTTATTTGACAAGCCTTTCAGTGATCTACCTGGATAAGAACCAAGTAATCCGTGTGTTAATTTCCATATAACTTGTACAATATTTGGTAGATAGATAGGAAATAATTATTCATATATAAATCAATGCAACTTTTGGTTGAAAAATTTAAAAACACGCATAACTGATGCAAGTATAAATTATGAGGGAATCTATGTATTATATATGCGGGATAGGTGTAATAACTAATAGAAGCATAGAATAATAGTACATAGATTCCCTCATAACTAATCCCTATATTAACATTAACTAGCTACCAAACAAGTATAAGATGTCAGACAACCTTGAAGAATTAAATTACTGCAGGCTGCTTTTCTTTTGTGTTTTTATTTTTGGACAAGTCTATGTGTGCTGTTTATGCAATTTAAGAGCAAGTCACAAACCTACTGCCCATTTCAGCTGTTTGTAGTGAGAGTTCACCTTAATATATTACCTTAAAAGTATCAGGTGATCTGACAAAATCAATAATTGCGCGGGCAGCTTCTTCCTTAGCCTCATTCATATTAGAAGCATCTTCAGACGAAAAGGTTTCCAGATACTTTGTTAGAAACATGAAAGAATCTTTTGTAGAGCTGCAGATATGCACGAGTATGAGAAAACGTCACCATCAGCAGCAGAAATGGTCCAAAAACAAAAGTTCCTCTCCTCTTACCCCTTGGTTTCCTTTAAAATGTTGGAGATTGCAAGAAACAGCTCTCTCTGATCTTTGACTCCAAGATTCCATTCCTTCAAGAAGTTATCCATATTTCTGATGGATGGCAAAATGTGTTCAGTAACCTTTCCATGAGTGGCCAAACTGAGGGACTTCAAGTAAACGAAGAAACGGCTGTATGGATTCTCCAACAGGTTGTAGAGATTGAACAAGCTGAAAAGAGATAAGCAAAAATATGATGAGACAACAGAAAAATTTGAGGGTATCAAAGTGATTAACACAGAGAGATACATCTTCAAGCGCAATGCGGGTTTATCATTGGGTTGTTGAATGATTTTATTGGATATGAGCTCTGCCATCTCATGTGCTTGGTCCAAGCTTTCAGTCTTCTTGACAAGGTTGCAAATGATAGTGAAAATGCACTCAAGATCTGAGCAGAAGCCAATAAAAGCATATTAGGTAATCACAAAGGAAAAAAAGAAGGGGAAAACAGAAAAAAGGGAGAAACACATAAGATGACAATTGCCAATAACTGGCTAAAATATCGGACAATCAAATAATTGCTTTCACATGGATGAAAGAAGAAAAGCCCCTGAGTACGGAAAACGCCAGGATGTATCATTTATCAGCAGTTGGTTAGAATGAGGCACAAAAGTAGTTTTACCTTTTTCAGAAGCTTTAGAAAATATTAGATCTGCAGAAGTGAGCATCAGTGAAACCAAATCTAACCACCTTCCTGCAATCATGCATTCTTGGGCCTCGACACACAATCTGTTCACTTGAGGCTCTGCAATCTAAAAAATGGATCACTGATTTAGAACTTGTACAGTGACCAAAAAGGTCCAATCAAAAAAATCTTTAACCAATCTTTCTCTCAGATATTTTAACACATCACACCAAGAAAATAAGTAGTAGTTTGACTATAATCAGCAAAGATTGTATTATAAAGTGTAACCATGACTCTACATTTGGCATCAGCTTGAGTTGTTATTGCCATGGGAAGCTTTACATGATGATCGTAATTTTGGATGGACTTCGACGATTTCATTTGAGTCTTTTAAGCACTATCTTTACATTTAACTCTTCTCTTTTCTAATTTGTTAGTCAGCAAGAGACTACATGTCTTTTTCACTTAAAAAAGTTCTTCCAAGTCACTTTTCCACTTGCATACCATGCTTTTGTTTGCGATAAGATTCAAACACTTGATGTGCGCCTAACCCATAAATCACTTACTTATTGTCCTCTTACCACTAGACCAAAGCCCTGGGCTGATTTTTGTTAGGAGTCTTCCAATTATATTTACCAGAATACTGGACATATTGTGATTTTTTATCCCTTTCCAAGAACTCCAATGATATGGCAGAAAAACATGAATGTAGACTCATGATAAGCATGTGATATTGCAGAGAATAGCAGAAGCATAAAACTGCTGGGAAAATGAGGAGGTACGTTATAGTACATACGGAAACCCCCTATAAATTTAAAAAGGAAGAAGTTACTGGTGAACTTTGACAACCATAACCCACTTCAACAGTTTAAAAGCTCCATTGTATCTAATCTCTAATAAGAATTGAGCAAAAGTAAACTGGCATAAATCCTAGAAAAAAAGAGAAGATTTTGAATGCAAAGACACTACAAATAACATACATGGTGTAATACACAAATGCGGAAGGAATGCAGAGATACTATACTACATTACAAAATTTATACCGTCTATTATGTCACATGTTCTGCTTATGGGGCTTAATTTTTGAGACGAAGTTTTCCCCCAAACAGTCTCTCTACCTCTATGAGGTAGTGGTAAGGTCTGCGTACATTTTACCGTCCCCAGACCCTAACTGTGGGATTCCACTGGGTATGTTATTGTTGTTTATTGTGTCACTTGTTGTTTAGTGTGTTTCGATTATCGCACTACTTTGTCGTTACTAACTATATTATCTTCATTGTCTTCTCTTCTTTATACCTTGACTTGCTGCACTAGAGCCGAGGGTCTTTCGAAAACAACCTCTGTAACTCCACGAGGTAGTGATGGTTTTATGTTACATTTTACCCTCCCCAAACCTCACTTGTAGAATTTCACTGCGTATGTTGTTGTTGTTGTTATCCTTTGAATTTCTTTTTCTTGTCCCTCTTGGAAAATGGATATAGCCAGAAAACATTTCAAGTTCAAATCATGTTTTTTCTTCTCCACCAAGATCAATCCATCATTTTGATTGTTGTATTTTCTGGTACACCTTATAGATTGGATTAGTCTTTCTAGTGGGTATGCTTAATTCTCTCATCTCTTGAACCTGTTCCAGGCAGACCCAAAACTAAAATAAGGCGTTCTTTCACATCCAATTCATAAACACTAGGGCAAAACGATAAATGCAAAGCTCAAAAATACGATTCTCATTAAGAAGACACAATTAGACATTACGCATCCTAAGCATAAATCAGACTACCAGAGTTTTCTTATGCATCCTCTATAGCTATTCCATATATGGTTGGTTGGTCAAATAGATGCGTTTTGCATACATAAACTCCTCAATAAAATTCTTATGAATCCTATGTATCAATTCCACAGAATTTGCTGGGAGAATAATGAATAAACTTTTACTTCATCCCCAAACTACTCCTGCTCGGCTATATAAATACTCTACATCCCTTTACCTCTATTCCAGTCACTTTCATTCTATTTCTTAAACAATACACATACTGAAGTCAATCCAGCGGATTGGAATTGCTACAAAAGCCGAGTCAATATTCTTAAGAGTATAAGTCGAATAGTATTTCCGAGAAAATATCAAATTTTGCGAGTGTAACGTAAATCTAAGTAAAATACACAAGACACAATGAGTAAAAACAATTACGTGAACAGAAAGGTGAAAACAACTGGATAGAGATAACCTCGGCGCCGGCATCCGCCCATGACATCTCCGCCGTAAAACGGACGACCGAGAGGACGGGATCTTCCTCTGAAGTAGGAACAACCGACGTCATTGTTCACCGTCGCAAGATTTAGCAGGAGAGAGAAAGTACAGCAAGCAGCGCAGCAGAGAACTCTCTTGGACGGGAGAGAAGAAAAAACCCTAAATAGGGATAAAATTGGAGAGTTGGCAATAAAATAAAACCAAGGGTAATCTAGTAACTATACCGGCTCCTTTTCATAGTGATTTTTTCGTGTGCGCTCACTAAGAATTAATCAGAAATCGACTTTAATGTTTAACATATTAGATTACAATTAACAATATTAAACTTACATTTTTAAGTACCATATTTTAACAAGATAATTTTTTTTAATAATTTAAACCTGTTTTATAAATGACCCGAGATACAATTATGATTATAAATTTGCATATATTATTGTTACCAACATCTATTATAACTTTAATATTTGGGAAGAAAAACGTATCAAACTGACGCAGCCCAAGTCATCGATAATTTATTTAAAAACATCATAGCAATTATGGAAGAACAAAAAACTAGGGAGATGAAGAGTCCACCGTTTATTAATTCATATGAAGGGAAACCATGCGGATAATAGGACACAAAGACTTCAAATTAAAAAGACGACATACAAAAATACACTTCTTTGTCTCTAAATATGTCACACTTACATATATTATAATAGTACTGCAAATCAAAAAATATCGTAAGCTAAACTCATTTCTTAAGTACTTACTAAAAAAATTATATCATAACTTTAATCACACAAATTTGTCTATCTTTAATGTATTCTTAGATTGGACATTCCATCTCGACTTACCGTTATTTGAATTGCTTGAGTAATATTCGAGTATTTATGCCTTTGGAATTATTTAATATGAGGTATAAAATATAATAATCTCAAGATAAAATGTAAGATTATTTTATTTTATGTTTAATTGGAGTAAATATATGGCCCTTATTATCCCATTATTTTTTGCCGTAGTGATTAAACAAGTTATCCTATATATATATATATATATATATATGGTAGACTAACCAATCCTTGGATTAATTATCATAGTATAACATGTTACTAATAAAACGATTTCTTAGTAATGAAATAAGTTATTTTCATATACATGGTTGAATAACTTATCTTGAGATAATTAACCTCGATCAAATGACCCCTAATGGGATAAGTTATTCCATTAAAATAATTTATCCTGAAATTAATTATCATGGAATAATTCTCACCGAGGACATGACCGTTAGGGGTGTTCATGGTCCGGTTTAGATCGATTATTGGTTAAAACCATAACCAAACTAATTTAGACGTTTTTAAAATTTCTAAAACCAAACCAAATTAAAAAAATAACCATCGGTTTGGTTATTGTCGGTTTAGTTTGTTTTGGGGTTATTTTTCGATTTAAAAGTAATACATTTGTTGAGGGCATACACATCTCGATAAAAACAAACACCTACTATATAAAGAATTCACAAAAGGCTAATGTGAATTCAATTACACAATAGTACGAGAGTTATTATTATACAAACAAAGTGATTTAGTCAAGCAATACTAAATTTATTATGCACAACTAAAGTGATTTAATTAATTAATACTAACGTCATTATACACCGAAGATCAAATCTTCATAAACAAAAATATAAGCTCAACAATCAAATAACTACATGGGGAAGGTGGTAACAAGAAAATCATATTCCAAAATACTAACAAGCGAATCTTCAAATGTAAATGGTAAAGTTAAAGATTTAAATTAATTAAAATATAACAAAATATTTATATATATAATTATTTGGTTTGATTTAGTTATTTTTGCAAATTTTTTTAGTAAAATTAAAACCAAACCAAATAGTATCGATTTTCAAAATTTAAAAACCAAATCAAATCAAATTTTTGATTTTTTAATTGGTTTGGTTCGGATTACAGTTCAATTTGGTTGTTTAACCATAACCATGAACAACCCTAATGACTGTAGATAGAAAGGCTAGTAAAGGTAGATTGATATATGACCTTGTGATATAGTATGTTAGCAAGATTAATTGTGCCTTTATATCCCATGCTTTTATTATTCGTTTTATATTTATTAATTTTATCGTATTTACATACTATCATTTATTTTTTATTATTAGCAAATTTTTTTTCTTTTACCTTTTCTTCATATTTATTATTTTCTGCTTGTGAGGCTTGATTTTTTAGACGAGGGTTTCTCGAAATCATCTCTCTATCTCTACGAAATGATGATAAAGGTCTGCATATATTTTACCCTTCTCATACCCTACTTGTAAGATTCCACTGAACGAAGTATTGATTCTTTTCTCATGGTAGAAGGGCAATTTAGCCTTTTTACCCTATCTTTATCAAAATATTTTAAGGGTAATTTATAGTGCTTTTCCATTTTCAAAAATAGTCTCGTCTACATATTTCACCCTCTCCATATCCACTTTGTATCTCTATAAAGTAATTGTGAGATCTAAACATTTCCCCCTCTCCAGACCCACTTGTAAGATCACACCGAGTAATGGTATGTTGTTTGCACGAGACATTCATGATAAAGAAGAAGCAGAGGCAAAACAGGCTATTCCTTATTGGGAACTGACAACACCAAACGGCTAGATGAATGTGTTGATATTCATCATAAGTTTGTTGCTGCTGTAAACATGCATGCAGCATGGTTTTTGACATCCACACAGATAGTGTTCAACTTAATCTAACCAATTATAGAACTTTCTTACATATCAGATGATATCATTTTCCACATTCAACGGATTAAATTAAACTAGAGTAGAAGTGTGTTTATATTCCCTTGATACAGGCATTCAATACTTGCATAGCAGTTCGAATCCTGTGTCAATTAAGACACTATTACAGTTGTGAAAAAAGTTCCAAACTTGCAGAAAATGAAATCCATTCATACTTCCAACGTAACTGGGAAATCAAACTTTTGAGACTTGATGTCAAGAGACATCACTTGCTGCTGCCATCACCAAATAAATACCCCAAGGAAGATCCACCACCAGGTGCTGCTTGGACCTTGGTCGAACGCCTTTCCTGCAATCATTCCAGGACAAAGATTGGTAAGTCTTAAATCTTCAAAGCAAGCCTGAAAGGTGCTGATATTTAACAACACTCTTCCATTGGCAAGAAAATGAAAGCCTTGAATGCAGATTTGCCGTGCCCATTGAGGCAGTTAGCCACATCTTACAGTATACAACGTTACAAGGCTTGGGAAGTTGAGTATTCTGATCTCAAAGCAAGAGATTTGTCAAGAAAGAAAGAAAAAAAAATATGCAGCTGTATAGACCAATGATAGAAGAATAGTTCTAAATTAAGTCGTGTGTTTAGTATAGCAGACTGTATAAGACATAATTAAGTAAATGAATGTGTGATCACTTTAACAACTTAAGCTTTTTGATGAGATCACACAATTCAATAAAATATCAAAGCAGACAGAGAACCTGGGCATTCAATTCTCATGGCAACCCAATGTCAAAGAAGATATTAATGCTCTTTCTCTGACACTTTAAGCTTTTAGATGAAATGATTATGCAACTCAACATGGATACAATTTTGCAAACATAAAAAAGCACTCCCAAGTTCAAAAAAGTGGCGGCAGGAATCATAAGAAGTTGCTAGCTAACATACTGTTAGAAAGTTGCCGCAGTTCTGGCCATCAGCACGAAAATAGTTGTTTGTGTTGCTACTGTGAATGCCTGCTGGAATATTCTTGGTATTATCCACAGGTTGTGCAACAGCAGCTGGCTTTGAGGCAGGCTCATTAGATGTCTTTTCCTGGTTGCGAGCAGTCTGAGAATTGTTAGCAGGCTCTCCACTTCCAAACAGGTAGCCCAATGAACTCTGACCGCCCCCAGCACTCACTCCGCGACCCATCCTTAATGATTGATTTCTTTAAAATAAAAAAAAAACAAGTACAACATGTTTATTATAAAAACAAAAATTCTGCAAATGTTATTTTTGGAATTTAAGATGCACAACTGAGACATTGATTTCAATCTTCTCTTGCTCTAAGGAGCATCAATTTGCACATAAATCAAACAAGCTGTTAATCAGCAAGTATTCTACGCAAATATTAAACAGTAAAATAGAGCAGTTCACCTTGTTTTGAAGATTGGTTAGCAATTTCTTTCAATAAACATTAATAAGCATACAATTGTGCTCAGCTAACTACACAACAAGATCTCTGCAAACTACAATAATCTGCTTCCTTCATACTCCATTGATAACGGACATCTTCACTTTCAGAAACCAATAAGCTATATGTTTTAACATGACTCCACTTTATATAACCAACATTCTTAATGAAAGACCAAAGAATTCCACATATCAATTATCATAGCTATATTATACAAATCCTGTTCACTCCGGAAAAAAAATCAAATTTCTCTTCCTAATTTTATGCATCCATGGGAGTAAGATTTGCAAATCACAGGCTTTATATTGTAAATCACTCACGGAAAACCTACAGATCTACTGAGAGAAGTGTAAATCTGCTTCTGGAAAAGCGCTGGATCTGTCACAATTAGATAAACAGAGAAAACTAACCATATTTCCCGCTGAAGATCCAAAAACACAACAATCACATATTAAAATCTAAAAAAACCCTCAGATTTAACAGATGAAATGAGCGTTATTATCTACAAAAAATAAAATAAAATTCAGATATATAGCAATTACAATTCTTCTAACACATAAACTTAAATCAACCCAAAAAATTGAAGAAGCGAGCAAATCGCAGAGATTCTAATTTCTACATTCTGGGTTGGAATCCATACCTTGGTATCAATTCCGAAGCGAGAGACAGAGGAGAGGGGGCCGGTTGCGGAAAAAATTTGCCTTTAAATAAAGGTTTGAAATTGTGAATTTGAATTTTGTAAGAAAAAAGTAATTATACTAAATAGCCCTTTAATATTAACCAATTGCAACTACAATCTTTGAATGTTTTAGAAAATAAGATGCTCACCCACACCTTTTATTGTTATCCATGTTTTCTAAAAATATTTAAGCCCCATATATAATACATTCCTCCACAAAATAAAAGAGACCCACCCATCTAGCTAAGTGAATTTAAGCATACAAAAATTTTAAAAATTGCAAATGTCTAGCACATTTAAAATGCATGAAAACTATTGCTAATAATTAGATTATAAACTTTTGAGTTCATTCATTATTCAATATAGTTTTAAAAATATTTATTTTGCTTTTCTAATCAGAAAATTATTATTGGAGATTTAAGTGGATTAATAATTTTGTTTAAGGTGTGATTTTTTCTATTTTTAAAATTTAATTTTGTTATCTGGTATAGTATAATTTTTTTGCCTCTCTACTTCTATGAGATAATGATAAGGTCTATGTATATTCTACTCTCCTCAGACTTCACTTGTGAAATTTCACTGAATATGTTATTATTAGTTTGTTTGTATAATACAATTTTTGCTGTTGAGGACCAAACAATTATACTGTATATTTAAAGGGCCACTTTTAATTTACCCCAAACATAAGGGATCATTTCTCAAATTTTCTCAAAACATTATTGTGCACTTTGAAACAAACCAGACACCCCTCACCGCATTCCATTTGGCCTACATTATAACATGGAATATTTTGTTATCGTATGATACAGCATATGAAGAGACATGCAATTATATTTATCTCGTAATTAGGAGCTATGAGAGGTTGAATATAGTAAATAATATATTAATATATTTATAATTTATTGAAAAGTATGTTTGTGTTGATTTGGACATGTGCAAAGAAGGAGTGTCAATGCTCCTGTTAGGAGATGCGAGAGACTGGCTGTGGAAGCTACTCAGAGGGGTAGAGGTAGACCTAAGAAGTACTGG
>JAOTQJ010000049.1:24160142-24181412 GCA_025642045.1 Solanum sejunctum | reverse complement strand
CGTATTAGAAGAGCGGGGTAGTTGGTAGGGTTAGGTGTTACTTGGTTTCGGGGAATAGTAGGTTTTTCTTTGGGCAGAAGTACTCGTGTGTCCGCAGTATATGTCGTATTGTGTGCCTTCTTTTCCATACCTTCATGTGCATGTCATAGTATGTGCTATTTTATTTTATTTTAGTTTATTTTTTTCATATACCTTCCTTTGCATGCAATTCATAGTTACATGTCATACTTTCATGGTCATATCTAGTTTCTTTCTGCTTATGGTTCTTGAGATGAGGGTTCACAGGAAACAACCTTTCTACTTCTCTAAGGTAGCGGTAAAATCTGCGTACACTACACCCTCCCCAGACCCCACTTGTGAGATTATAGTGGGTATGTTGTTGTTGTTGAGAATATGCATAATTATAAATATAAAACTATAAAAATTGAGAATCAAAATCAAGTATTAATAGATGTTTTAGCGTTATACTAATTTTCTTAGCAGTATTAATGGAGCGTTTATATATTTGAAGGAAATTATGAGAAAAGAAGGATTAACTGACACTTACTTTTAGAGTTATAATCTTTGTATAGTTTGTTAAGACTTGTTTTATTTACAGAGTTTACCGTCATCTAATTATATGATGTCTAATACAATTTTTTTAATAGTGAATTTTTAACATTTGATAGAATTTTCTTGATGTGTAAAACCCAAAAACAGAAAGCCATTGTTTACGTTGAGTCTAACAAACATAAATTAATGAATATTTAATGAAAACTAAAGTGAGAATTTTGATAAACTCAACAGATCAAAACTTTTGCATGCACACTAAAAGGACTAGTTCAGTTTTGTCATTTTCATTCATAAGTCTCATCTTGATAAAAGTAATTCTATTTCCCCAAATTATGCTATATCACTTAGACTGAAAGCAAAAAAGATTTTTTTTATAAACTTTAAATATTTAGATAATTATAAATTATAAAAAACTGAGGGTTTTAGGAAACAACCTCTCTACCTTTATGAGGTAATGGTAAGGTCTGCGTACAAGTTACCCTCCCAAGACCCCACTTGTAAGATTTCATTGAGTATGTTGTTGTTGTTATTGTTATAAATTACAAAAAAAAAAAAAAATATAGCATCACTTAAACTGAGACACAAGAAATAAGTGTGTCATGCTTGGGATTCATTTCACCAAAAAGGGACCCTATTTGTGAATTGTGAGGAATACCTAATTGTACTTCCCCGCATTTCCTTTTAGTTGTTATAGAATTTTTTTTTTGAACTTTAATCTTTAATTATCATGTTAATATAGAAAAAATTATAAATTTATAGTTTATTTTAAAAAAGCTAACTTACCAATTAAAAAGGAAGGAAGTATAATGTATGGCTGATTCGATGCAGCATGGATTTGTATGGAAGAAAAATAAGTGAATACATGTGAGTTGTCAGTACACTTCTTTGTCTTTTGTCGCAACTCGCAATTGACAACTTGACAAAATGCAAGATAGACATGTCCATATGCTGGAAACAGCTAAGATCCCCAACTCCACCCTCCTTTTTCCTTTCTTGTGATATTGGATTTTTATAGGAGTATTATTAACTCATTATGTTGGGTTCATTCGGGAAAAAGTATATCCTATTAATTTTTTATTAAAAAAATTAAATTCAATATTTCTAACTAAAAGAAAAATTTAATGATCTCTAACAGAGATGACTTCATACCCAAAGAGACGTATTGCATAAGTTGTTTACATAGCAAAACGCTAACATTTGTTTCCTCGAATTTGTCGGTGGCATCAAAAATTTTTTTTGGCACATGTGTCGGCAACAACTTTTGTCCTTGCCAGAGCTTGCATGTCCATGTAAGTACTGATAATGTCCCATTATCTTAATTCATGTAACAAAGTGTGTCCACAATAAAGATTATTCGAACTTTAAGTTGTAAAAGAATATATTGAAACTTTCACTTAAAAGAAATATCAAAGTTTGTGTTTGCGAATTAGTCTTTAAAAGTTCAATATTTAAGACATTGAATAACATTTCATAACAAAACGAACAAATAATAATTCATAAAAATGCTGGCTCTGCTACTATTCAAATTCACAAGTAATGTATATAGAACAAAGTAGTTGGATAAACTGAACAAATAGCTACTTTTGACGCTCTACATGTACAGAGCAATAACTTAGATACATTTGTGCCCCAGGAACATGTCAGTAAATACAAGTACAACAGAGTTGGATTTTCTTATATTTGCAGTTGCGAAACTGAGTTAGCCTCCACTAATAGGAGGTATAATGGCCTATTCATCTCCATCTTCGACAATGGTAGACTCAGCTGTGCAAGAAGCATGCACCCACGAATCTCTTCCAAACGCGGAAAGTGAGAAATGAAAGAGTCACCGGCAGTACTACCATAAGAAACTTCCAATGGCATTTCAGTCATGCCAGTCAAGATCTCTAGCTCGGGCGAAAAACAGAAACTTTATCGGAAGAGATCTATTCTCATCTCGATTCTGCAGAGCTTCCACATCTTTAATGTCAATATGTTTATCAATCACGACTATTGCAATTAACGTGTCCAGCATATTCAACAGCAGCATCACATCTCTCAGTTATGCTCCAACAATAACGTAATCATACTATTCGCCCTATTGGATTAAAAAGATCTGTTACTCTTTCCTAACAATACAACTAAATAATGCACAACTTAACTTCTTGAAATCTGAAAGTAAATTAAACACTTGCTATAAGTAGACTAACTAAAGAGACAAAAAATGTATTGACCTTAGAACTCCACTAACATGGCCAAAACTGTCCAACATCTTATGTGATTGAAAACAATGCATTTGCAATTGACTAAAACCAATAACCCAAGTCCACACACTTCACAATGAAAGAAATGTTCCTTCTTTCACGACATCAAATTCAATGCAGAACTAACAGTTATTTTCAAAATGAAGAAGAGAACAAAAAGGAAAGGGCAAACTCGAGCCAAGTCCACTACCTCCAGGTACTTACATTATGATTAAGATAAACTTACTTGAGAAAGAAACGAGAAAAAATGACGGAAACTTTAAAGAGTACGTAAGTATAGGATTTCCTAGTAATGGCGAAAACTTATTTTAAGAAAGAAATGAGAAAAATTGACAGAGTAAATTGAGTATGAAGTGTTGAGTTTCTAGTAATGTATCTGAATTACCATGTTTTTTTAAGAGGATTTCTGTAAATTGAAAAGGAGTAGGGAAAAATGGTAATTAATTTTTTACACTGTATGATTTATGTGAACTCTAGAAATAATTATCAATTTAATATTGAACTCTAAAGTACCAAGTACTTAGGGGACGTTTAGTTTGGATATAAGATATGATGAAATTTTTACTTAGTTTGTCATATTTAATTAAAAATATGTAATTTAGTAGTGAAGTGAATATTTTAATATAAATTAAAATATTAAATAAATAAATTCAACTTATAATATATACATAAATAGAAATAGTATTTATAAATAGATAAATATATTATCATAAAAATAATGATTAGTTAAGATTGAAATGTCATTATAAATGTTTTTATAATCCTATATATCGTGGAATTATTATTTCACATTTGTCCATACTAATTTTTAATTTTAATCTTAAATAAGTTATCACAACATTTACAATGGAATAAGTTATCCACTTTATGTAACTAACATTCTTAATCAAAGAACAAAGAAATGCACATATCAATGATCATAGCTATATTATCCAAATCCTGTTCACTCCAGAAAAAGTTCAAATTTCTCTTACTAATTTTGTGCATCCATGGGACTAGCTACCGATTTCCCTTCTATCCTAATGACAACCGAATTCCCACACCTTTTATGGTTATATCTATGTTTTCTAAACAAAAAAATAGTTAAGTCCCATATATTTGCAAATTAGCCTTTTTAAATACTAAAGTTCAACATCCGAAACATTGAATAATATTTCATGACCAACGGGCAAATATTCATTCACGCTTGGAATAGTTTTGACTTGAAAAAGATCAGAAAAATGTCGTACCTTAAGATTTACTTGTGAAAAAACCCACCAAGAGTTAAAAAGAATTAAGTTTATTTATACTATAACTTATTCAAATCTTAAATCTGACATTCACTTCTGAGTGTCACAAGTAATGCATATGGAACGAAGTCGTTGTATAAACGGAACGAATAGCTAGTTTTGTCGTTCCACATATGGTTAATTTACAGAGCAAGAACTTAGCTACATTTGTGCCTGGAACTTTTCTAATAATAAGGAATTTAACGAGACAACTTCAAGTTGATGGAATCCTGGAGATCTCTACCAATATCTTATGTAGGCCTTGAGGCTTGGAAAAAAAAGGTGAGTGATCAGCACCCTTAAGATGAAAAACTTTTTCTGGAGGATTATTGCTAATTATGTTTTGCTGAAACGCTATTGGTATCGCATTATCTTCTGCTGTTTCTATATAAAACCGCCTAACAGAACCATACTTGGATTCCGATAGACAAAGCTTCTCCAAAACTGGGGAAAAGGGAATTGGCCTCATCGAGACAGATGCTAATGCAACATCCTGCACAGAATTTAAATGGTAAGAGGAAAAAGCTTGGAATATCCACAGATAGCAATTTCCCATAGATATAAATTAGTAAAGACTGATTTTTAAGTACAGACAATAGCTACCAATTTCAAAACCCACAAAAGAAAATCAATTTTACGTCTTTCCCTTACCTTTTAATAAACCAACAATGAGCAATTCATATGACAGGTTTAGAGCATCCAATCAATGATCAATTCATACCAAGATAGAGGCGATTACCAAGTAAAGAATTAGATAAGAGTCAATTTTTACATTTCTCTCAGGCATTATTTACATTGTCTGTCAGAAGATAAGCAAACCTACTAATGTGGAATCACATATACCATGCTCCGGTGCCCATATATTGAGCTTTTCAGGGCCATTGACATCTGTCCCAAAAGAAATATGTTCCTAACTCATACAGGTACGCTTTACCCCCAAACATTTTCTCCCAACTCCTAATTTGTAGTGGCCTTGACCAGTAATGGAAATTACAAAGATTTTTACAAGTTATGTTTTAGAGTTTGCAAGTAAAAGTATTACACAGAAAAATCCATTTTTGCATTCACAGAAATGCTGGAAAGATAGGTTTTGCCATTTTATGAAGCATAAAATACTTCATCTATAACTCATAGACAACATACCTTAGCAGGACTATGGTTGAATAACAAGTCCCTGAGGAGTGACTTGTCCAAATCAATAGCAGTTGGAGGCTTGTCATTCCCGTTGGCATAAATAAATATTTGAGACTGTCTCATAAGGTCATTTGAATCTGTCTGCAATGATTATGAACTTCTGTTAGCAACAGGAAAAGTCAAACAAGCAGCAAAAAATCTTCAATCACCACAATTCCACATACCAACGGATCCTTTTGAGTAATATCAGATTATACCATCCCATATTTTTGAATAAATACAAGGAACTGGGGAAAAGAAGCGCAAAAGATTGTTTAAATTCTAGTTCAATTCATTCTAAGATACAATACCAAATGAAATTCAGGAATTTTGTCAAGCTAATTTTGAGAGGGTCTGTAAAAGTTAGTGCACAAGGCGATTTTCTCTCTCTCTCTCTCTCATTACAATACCAAACGAAATTCAGGAATTTTGTCGAGCTAATTTTGAGAGGGTCTGCATAAGTTAGTGCACAAGGTAACTCTCTCTCTCCCCGCCTCTCCCTCTCCCCCTCCCCCTCTACCTCCCTCCCTCCTTGCCAACAGAAATTTGGGACAATTTTTCCAATATTCTAGATCTAATATCAATAAGCACAGTTTCTCCAAGAAACCAAAAATGATCATTCACAAGTATTTCCTCAAAACTACGGATAGCTCCTGGAGAAACTATACAGAAGAGCATATAGTTCACCCTCTTCACCAAAAACATATAGCATGTATTCTGGTGGGTTATCACGATGAATAGAAGATTCCTTGAAGCATGTCGCGGAAAAACTGCAAGGCACCGAGATCTCTAATTTTCAAGTATTATGTTTAAATTTCTTCATGAGTATATCATGGCACCATGCAGTCCTCAACGATGAAGCACTGATGCTGATGCTTACCAAAACATGGTAACCTATGTGAAAATGAGGATGATTTAAAAGCAAGAGCTCAAAGATTGCTTGGTCTCTAGAGGAATAGTGAAATCAATATCTGTCTCGTGTAGTTTAACTGTAATAGCCCCAATATGCTAAACTACATGCCCAAAATATTCACAAGAGAAAACTACTTTTACATCTAGCAGAGATGATCTGCACATCAACTAAGATTAAGGGATTTAGTGTGGATCTCCTGAAGAAATGAATAATGTGTTCAATAATCAAAGGAGACATGTGACGTAAACTTACAAAGGACAAATGTCAAATTGGGTGCACAGTGCAGATTTTAAAGGACCCAATTGAAAGTAGTTAAACAAAAATGACCAACGTTTACCTTTTGTGAGAACATATCAAGGGCACTTTGTCCACTAGTGAGCATTGCAGCAGCAATAAACACAGCTTTTGAAACCTTTAAGGAATGGAGCTCCATCGCAAAAGATATACATGCACCGCCAAAATCATGTCCCACCAAAATCACCTACATTGTTAAAGAAATATTCCAACTTTTATTCAAACCATGGCAGAGCAAAAATAGACATGACTGGTGATGCGGATTTTCCACTATTATTAGGTTGCGATTTGGAGATCTCACAAATCTCAGCAGTCATATATAGAAGTATCACGAAGTAATATATCAAAGCCCCATTTTGTTTAATCAACTTTCCAATGAGCAAAACAGAACAGATTAATCCAGTGTAAAAAAGAAGAAAACTTTACCTTTCTGTTTAATCATGAATTTCTGATCTTCACCTACCTAATGCAATAAAGACTTGGCTAGGGGAAGAGGTTTTAAATTTAAATCACACAGCTAGTTCATATGATTATTGATGATATGACCTTTTCCATTTTGTTTGCCTGTCTCCTGATTTCGCACTTCGGGTCACTTGTATTTAGTTCAATTTAATATGAATCACGACGAAAGAGCTGAAGTTCTGCTTCAAAGAGATGCGACTGCTTATCCATTTTAAGTCCTAATTTGAGGAGAAGGAATGGAAGAAGGTCACTTATACTGAATAGCACCTATTACAGCAAAAATGAGCATGATCTTCTCTCAATCACAACAGAAATGGAGAAGAATGTGCTTTTATAGGTACCAGAGTTTTGAAACAGCTAACATGCATGGAATAAAATGTTCCTAGAAAGCACACTTTTTTAATATTACTCAGTTCTTATAAACACTTTAGCAGTCAATCTCCAGCAGTGCCCAAGAATTAGGCAGCACATAATTTTCTTTAAAGCTCAGAATTTCCAAAAGAATGCAAGATATAATAATGGATTCAGTGGGAAACAGATATCTTAAAATGATGCAGAACTAACCTTTTCTCCATCAGCAAGCTTTTCAAGAAAATCAGTGAGCGGCTGTACATATTGCGATAGGCTTGCAATGCTATTTGTGTCAAAAGAATGAATGCCTGAACCAGTTAAATCAACTGCAGTAACTTTAAACCCAGCTTCTTCTAAAAGTGCAATGGTTTTGTACCAACACCAGGCACCAAATCCACCACCATGAACAAGGACGAAATGGTTCGTCTCTAAATCATCAACCTTCACTTCCTGCCAAAGATAGACATGAAGAAGACTGAACTTGGACAAACTCACACCATGAATGATAGTAACCAGCAAAAAGGATTGTTCTTATTTATTTATTTATTGGGAGGATTGGACAGTAAAAGATTGGATTTAGAATTCCTTGAGCAAAAAGTAGCCCAATTGCCGTATGTATGAAAACACAAAGCAAAGAAAAAGGAAGGAAGCTAAACTGCAATGGGGCTGCCATCAATTTGCACTTTCCTGCTTAGTTACCTGGAACTACTTCATAGAAGTTTCGTAGCTACAAGGATAATAAACCACTGCAAATGAAAATACATTCTTGACCAACTCAAAGCCAAACCAACAAAATGGCTAAATTTCTGTCATCCCCATTTCAGATTGTAGGTAGTAATCAGTACAAATGGTATGTTAGACTATAAAGTACACTTTTGCAGAACAATGAATCATCCTCACAGTCTCACCTGCAGATCAGAGCTTTAGCGGATCTGCATGCTGCAAGAGGGTTTAATGTTGCCTTGGTCATTAAATGTTTTATATATAGGTGAGTTGCATTATAAAACATTAATTGTGTGTGTATACATGTAACCGAATTCCCATACATAACACACAAGCAAAGTCATTAAAGCAGTGTTCAGGGAATTTGAAGTGATGTATGAAGTTTTATGTTCAAATCACATCAGCAGCATTAGTTTTTTTCCCCCCCTTTTCCCTAAAACCTACTATAGAACTGTTTTTCTTCTTAAAGAAATAACTAAAACAACTTTTGTATCTTCACAAATGTATCTGTACTGGTTATACAATGAGCTAGTGTTAAAATGAAGGATGAACACCATTTTCTGCTACACTACATATTAATGTAGTTCAATACTTTCGAGCAAGTGAATTTTTGAAGCTACTAAATAATGCATTGAAGAACTTACCAACCTTAACTCCTTAAGTTAGGTTTTAGTTAAATGAACATTACTCCACTTTATTTTTTCCCGGATTTGACTTGACATGAAGTTAGAAAAAGGATTCCTGAAATTTGTGTATTAATAAATGTTTTAACATTCATGCCCTATACACTACACCACTTTTAAAACTTGTGATTTTAATTTTGTCACAACATTTGGTGCCTATAAAACTTCTCTCTAAGAAAATATAGAAATATGTCATTGTTTTTTCAAATGGGCTAATAAGGAAATAGTGTCAAAGTAGAAAAGGGAGTAGCTGTATTTTCCAGTGAATCCCGTTCATCTTAAAATGTCACTGTCCCGGGGAGGCATTTCGAAATAGTATAATAAACAATTCTTAGTAATATTAGTTGACAGAATTTTCTACCTTGATAAGTGCATTATTCGCACGATGCACGGAAATCTAATCTATCAATTGGAATACAGCAACCGTTCAAAATCTACGAATTAATCGCCCATAAAAAGGGAATCACATGAACGAACAAAGAACTGCAAATCAAGCAAATGCCAGGATTGGAAAGTAAATAATATAAGTACAAAAGACATGAAAAATAAGCAGATACCCGGTTCACAAGCTGCTGAGGCTGAAGAAGAGGATCAGTAAGAGAACGGGCCCTAGAGCTAGATGAACGCGGCAGGGGTTGATTCCTCTTAGAATTCGAATTCGGATACCGAAGAGAAGCTGAACGATCAAAAGGAACAGCACCGCTTCCGCCGCCGTTTTGCAATTGCTGCTGGAGAAGAATCGCGGTGGCGAGCGCGCGCTCCTGAATGACGGAATCGTCTCTCTTTGACGATCGATTCCTCGCCCATCTGTTGCTCACGCCGCCATTCACGGCGGCCGCCGAGGATTGATTCGTTAAACGTTTTGATTGCCGCTTCTTCACGGGGCTGGAACTCCGTGATAAACATATGCCCATTTCTGATTGATTGATATTCACATGCAACAGATAATATATATGTACAATCCGAATTACGTATACGTCCAAGTATCTGATGCAGTTGAGAGTTGAGAGAGATGAAGATGGTAGAAGTGCAACTATTGCTTTATTTGCTCAGAACTGCTTTCACAAGTAAAGGTAATAAAAAGTGTGCCTGTTAAGTGGATATTATGAAAATGGGCATGATTTTGGCTTATATTACTAAAATAACCTGTGACTTTCCGTTTGCAAATAAAACGGTAGGAGGTGGGAGATAAGTCTTCGTTATGGGGCATGGTAGTTCTTCCGTCATTGACTTGCATTCAATTTTTTTTTTATTTTCCATTTATAGTTTGTTTCACTTTATGTAAGGTTTAATATATTGATCGTCATTTAGATTTGAGTTTAAAAAATTTTAAATAAGATATTTTTGAGTCAACTTTAAAAAGAAAATTGTACGAGCATCAATTATATATTTAAGTTAATTAGATAAAATATATCATTTAAAATTGAATACTGACAGTAAAAGCTCGAAGCGGTGAGAAAGGAGAATCAATAAGATAGGATACTTTATCCCAATTAAGAAGAGTAGGAAGATCACAATTTTCAACCTCATTTAATGCAGCAAATAAAAAAAAGATAATTAAAAAGAAAATTTTAACCTTTGAGCCAGGATACTCGAGTCTAACCAAGTTCTTGAGATAACAACTCATACCATAGAGTAGTCCTATAGAGCCAAAATGAAAAATCGTAAAAGAAGTGATATATTTTAAATATTTAATTTATCAAAATAATGAATATTTATAAAAATAATTCAAATTTTGAAATAAAAGTGTCTTATAATGTATTTGATAGAAGTACAAATTTAAGTTATTTTAAAATTTCATGAATATTAAAATTTAGAATTTCTACTATTCAACTCTATTATAATAATCCAAACACATTTCCACAATTCTATGATCAAACTCGCATTAAATGCGAATAGAAAATTTGGGAAACAAATGGATAATTTTGTCTTTGTAGTGTATGTGGGACATTTAATAATTGAAATTGCAATTTGTTGTTTTTTTTTTTAAGAAAAAATAAAAAGGAAAGAGGCGTTTCAAAAGTAAGATTTTGCCAACCTTGGAGCGGTTCCTCACTTGGAAAGCTCCTTTTTAACAAACACACCTGTTTTTTTCTTCTTTTTCTCATGCAAATTGCACTTTACATCTCATTTAACTGAATTTTATTATTGCTTCTTTTCTACTTTCTCCTGAATGTACTCTTGTAATTAATTAATATATTGTTGCTGACTGAAAAAATTAAATTGGAAAAAGAGGATATATGTCATTCATTGTAGAAAAGGGCTTGAAACAAAGAGTGGTTTTTCATGATTTTTTCTGAATGAATTTTATTAAATTTAAATAATAAATAAATACATATTTATTATATATTTAATTTATATTCAATAATAATAAAAGGTAAGTGGCATGATTATTCAAATTATTTTTGAATAGTTGCATCCTTTTAGAAATATAAAAAGATATGTTCTTCAATATAAAAGGCATATGAAAAAGAAAAAAAAATGTTTTCTTGTGCTTCTTCCTCTCAATTTCTAAAAGATTTCCGTGATTTTTTTTTTTTGGCAAATAACGAACAAATTTCTATAATAGATATGTAATTATAAATTATGAATATTTTAATGTAGTAACAGACATATGATTATATCATTTAGACTACTAAAACAATTTAATAATCCTACAAGCTTAGTATATTTTACAAGATTCTTCATTCTCTTACTAAATCAAGCTATGTTGATTTTTCTACATGAACCAACCAAAAGTTTAGGTACTTATTATCTATTTGTTCTATATATTTCTTGTCCCTACCAAATTTCGATCACGTGGAACAAGAAGGAAAGACAATCAATTTCTATATATTGTTGAAAACACATTATATACTAAGACTTTTAATCTTTTGGACCAAGTTTAGATCTCCTATTTCAACCCCTTAAAATAATACTTTCTCAATTTATATGCTATAATTGAAAATTATTCCATAATTGAATATAAAAGCTTTGAGTTATTTTTTAAATAATAAAATTTGATTTAAAAATTATATATATGAAAAAGCTATAAATTATAGTAATTAATAATTTAAAAAACATAAATTAATTTTGAAAAACAAAATTTAGTTGGTTTTTGAAAATTCAACTATGTAACACAAATTGAGAAAAGTACTTATTTTCTAGAGAATTGCTTAGCTTACAAATTGAAGGTGTCTGGCCAACTTTTCATAATTAAATAAACAGAAGAAAACAAGTTAGACATGACTTCTTTCAGAGAATCAGATTATGATAAATCCGATTGCTAATTCTTTATTTTTAATTAAAATTTTTGGAATCAAGCCCCGAGTAGTAGAGAATAAAGAGTTGAAGCTTTTTTACTTTCACAATAAAATATTTAATCCAATTCCATTCTGATTCCATATGAACATTTAAAGAAACAGTTATAACTGTTTCTGCTGGTAGTTAGCTATTAAAACAAACGAAATCGTCCGGGCGTTTCAGCATTCATTTAATAAGCCGTCGTTCGGCAACCCATTTTATTGTACTGCCTAACTGTGATTTATAGTTACTACATCTAGGTGGTTGTTGGATACTTTGTCCTCTCTTTTTATTAACAAAAAATATCCATATGCTAATGATGTAGAGAATGTTTTAATTTATTTCATGTTTGGTGTTTTGAATTTCTAATGTATCTTTTTTAGTAACTTGATCTATCATTGACTGACAAGTGCAAAATACAACAATATTGATTCTTTCACATTTTTGCAAATCTTTTACCAAAAATATATAATCATGAATTTTTAAAAATTTATGACATGTCAAGAAAAAATAATTCACTTGGTATAAGAATATCTCAAAAATTCAACAAACTCTTCCGAGAAGAAGGAAAAAAACATTTTCCTACTCTTGATCTCACCCCGTAATAAAAAGATGTGTGTATATACCAACCAAAAAGATTAATGAGGTTATAATAGGTGAGTAAATGTTGTCATAATTCTGATAACAACCAAAAATAAATTAAAGCTCATTGATATGGTGAGTATGATACATTAATGATTGAATGTAAAAATTTCTTTTACACAATGTCTAGAGAATGAATTTGATGTATTTGTAGTCAATTATAACACTTTCCTTTTGAAATACATTTTGAACTTCTCTAACATCACATATTTTAAACATCAAAACACCCGATATCCAAATAATAAATAGTTGTGTTACTAATTTCAGAAAAATGCTAATAAAAAAAAGGTTAAAAAAAGTGATGTGCTCATGAATACCCAAATAAAATGGTAGTTTTTCTTGCCTTTTGTGCTAAACAAGACATCAAAGTTGTGGAAAGGCTAGCTATTGCTTTTTCTTTTTTTCTTTTTTAAATCAGAAGTAGAGAAAACAAGTGTTGAAAAGAGTTTAATAGAGTGCACTAAAACAACTATTTCTTTCTTTTTTAAAAAAAAAAAAAATAGCTCAACAAAAAAATAATAATAAATTTTTTAAAAGAAAATTAGAGAAAAAATGGCCCAAAGTAACATTGCAGATGCCAAAATGGCAAACAGCTACTTTTGTCATAGCCGAGTGGCTATTTAGTGTAAAAACAACAACTGATTGATCATTTAAGGAAAAAAAAAAGAATTATTTTTTGTATAAATAAATATTTTTCAATGGATTATTTATATAATTATCGCTATTATATATTGTAGTAATTCGAGAACTAAAAAGATATTATAATATACCTTATATATAAATATAATATTGTATGTGCTCAAATATGTACTCCACAACAATATATGCGATACAAAATAATATATATGATACAATAATAAAATATATGCAATATGCATACATATAATATATTACTTATTCAAAGAATCGTATAATACATAATAAATATAATAATGAGAAATTTTCATAAATAGTCTTGGCTTAAAATTAGATATAATCAAATAACTATATTTTACATACTTACACAGCATAACCTTGGCTATGTCAAATTATATATGTATATATGTCAAATAATTGTATATGTGTAACTAATATACATATATATTTGCATATTTGGCAAGTAGAGTGAGCGAGGGAGGAGAAAGGACAGAGATTGGAGAGAGGCGAATTATATATGTATATTTGTCGAATTAACTATGTATATCTATCAAAATAATTATATATATGCAGTTTGTGTACAGATGTGATTGTATATCTGGCAAGAAATTGTAGAGAGAGAGAACAAGAGATGAGAGAGAAAATAGTAACAAAAACTCTAACTATAACTATAAATTGTAATATTTTTAAACTATAGTTATACAATGTAAATATGTTTGCCTAATTACGTTATTTTTCCAATAACATGCTTGTTCATGAATTCAAACGCAACATTATTGTGTTTTTGTGTATATATTTAATTTCGTTATCACCAAATATATATAAAATCCTTTTTTGTAGCCTTTTATCCCTAAAAACTATATTGGTTATGATATAAGTAAATTACTGTATAAAGATTAAATTTTCTTGTAGTATATATAATTAACTCTCATAAATCAAAAAATTCCCATAAACAAAGACCATTGACATGTTGGTTGATGTAGCCAAACAGATGGGCCTGTTTGGATGGATCTTGAACTGATCCACCCATCTTCAGCTCACGAGCCCATATTCATGTGGGCTGTGGCGATTTGCTAAATCCCAACCGTTACTGTGCAACACAGCTTTATTAATTATCACACACAAAAAATATCACCATAGAAAAGAAACGGAAAATAAATAAAGAAAAAATTACACGAATAAGTAAATATATACTAATTAATTAACTAACATAACAATAGATTGAATTAATCATGGCTCGCGGCAAACGTCTAGCTACAATTACAATTTGAGTTTTATATAATTCGCGCGATTTATACAAACGCTATGCGCAATCATACAAAAGTTGTGTGCAATCAAATTGTATAGTGAATATACAAATACTATGAATTATTTAGTGACTTATACAATCGCTGGCACAAATTGTGAAGTGAAATATACAAACCTATATAAAAATTATGAATTGTATAATAAGTACAAACATATACAAATATTGTATGAATTATATAAATTGGAATAGAATTATTATGATAATGTTAATCATTCGAGTGGATAGAAATAAGGGACATACTCCACAAAAAATAATAATGGAGTGTGACATCTCATAAATGTTCATGCTAGTTATGTATCATGATTAGTTACAACTTTGTGGAAGTAGGGAATAAGTTTTACAAGCAGCCAAAAAAGGGAGGAAAGGAAGAAATGAGCCAATTCAATCATGTATCTCCATGCTTAGTTCTGTAAGTAGGTCATACGAAATTACATGTCTACCATATTATTATTACTTTCTCTGTCCCATTTTATGTGACACCCTTTCCTTTTTGGTTCATTCCAAAAAGAATATTACCTTACTCTAATTGGAAATAATTTGATTTTAAAATTCTTCTTTTACCCTTAATAAAATGAATCTCAACCATACAAATTTCTCATAATTATTTTAGACCACAAGTTTCAAAAGTCTTACTTTTTTTCTTAAATATCATGCCAAATCAAAGGATGCCACATAAAATGAGACGGAAGAAATATTTGAAATACAGCTAGATTTTTTCTTTGAATTATTTAGTTTTTCATGTTCTTTGGAGTTGTAACCACTCTTGTCATTTGGGGGGAAGGGGGAGAGAAAACAAAAAGAGTTATGAATTTTATTTTTGAAATTTATTGACTCAATTAATCTTTGTTTTTCATGGCCATTCATGATCAGGGGTAGACCTAGGCTTTGGTGAGGGGTTCATCTTCGACGATAAAATACACTATATATATAAGATAAATATTTTATATTTATATATATATATTAAATTTGAACCGCTAAATAATAAGCAAAGTCTAATATAGTGGTAGATTTTCATTTAAATGAACTCTCATGTTCAAAGTTTGAATCTCACATAAAGTATTATTTTTTTAACTTTTCTTAATTTTATTATATTTCGAACTCCCTAAATTGCACAAGCACATTTACATATTCAGTGCAGTAATGCGCACTAGTTAAGTTACTATAATTCTTCAAAAATTTTATCTAACATTAAGATAATACATATCCTATATAAATTATCATAAGTTTTGATAGGATCGGAAGATTGCAATTTTGACTAAAGGGGTGTGAAACTTCTTATATTACCATCATATTATGTTTTTCGTTTTAAGGGTTATGAATAATTTCAATCATCTAATGCGTACACCTTCGATAATATTCCATCGTAACATTATTTTTTCTTGTTTAAATAAGCAAGACTTGGTTCAAATATTAATTACTTTGGTAAACCTCCTTGTCCGGTTGTCCCCTATTCAATACACTTAAAATCATGGTACATGAATTCTTGCGAAACGGCAAAAATGCATTAAAAAATGTAGTTTAACTGTATACGTTCCGCGATTCTGTTGGGAACTGAACTCTAACCAATAAGGTGAGAGTTTAGGTAGTTAACCAACTGAGTTATTAAGATTTCTTAACTTTTTAATCAGATATAGTTAAGAACGCTTTTTTTGAATTGAAAAAAAGAAACGAATTTTAGCATATAACCACTCAAAAATATCTTAATTATGTTTCGTAGTTATAGTTTGAGTAAATATATTTCGTAACGATAGTTATAATAACGTTTGTATAATTTGCACAACATTTATATATAATTATATAATTTGCTATATAATTCAGAGTTTTTGTATAACATTTGTATATTTCACTATATAATTCACAATTTTTATATAATATTTTTATATTTCCCTATACAATTTCGTGCACGACATTTTTATAATTCGCTATACAATTCACAGTGTTTGTATATTTCGCTATACAATTTGATTTGCGCACAACTTTTGTATAGTCGGGTGGAGCGTTTGTATAAATCATGCGAATTTTATAAAACTCAAACTGTAATTACAACTAGATATTTACCGTCGACCATAATTAATTCAGACTATAACTATATTAACTAATTAACTGGTATATATTTATTTACCCGCATAATTTTATTTTATTTTTAAGAAAAGAGCACAATACATAGATTAGGACTAGGTGAGTATTATTTTCCAAAGAATGATGTCGAAATAAAAGGACATAACAACGTCAACATGGTCCAAAACATTGAAAAACACTCCAATTTCATCATCTACTACTACTTGATTTGCAGCTCACTTATCATGACTTCTATGGCCACCATTACAATCAATCATTGATGTTACGTATAATTCTCATCATTTTCCATCTTTAGTACAATAGTTGTTGAAACTAAATGTGGTAGTTTACACTTGAAATTCAAATTATCATGACCTCACTCCTGACGATAATGCCTAGGAATTATATTTGTAATACTAATATCGTAAAATGTCTAGGAATAAAAACAGAACGTGCCAGTGGGTAATAAAGATACTAGGATCATGTGACTTATTAATTAAAAGGATGATGAAAATATCTTCAAGATACGAAAAGGAGCCAATTGACACACTTCAAAATAATAATTTAATAACTTAGGCAGTGGGTAGTTCAAATTCAATATAGTATTATTTTATATATTTTTAAAAAATAAATCACGTAACTAGACAAACATTATGATAGCTATTTACGTTATATCATTATAGTTTGAAAAAATTATAATTTGTAGCTATAGTTAGAGTTTATTAGTGCTATTTCCTCTTTTCCTCTCTCTCGCCTATCGTCGTTCTCTCTACAATCTCTTGTCAGATATACAAAGACATATGTATATCAGTTGCATATATATAATTATTTGACATATATATATATACAATTCACATCTCTCCACTCTCTATCATCCATCGCTCGCCTCTTTCCTCCCTCTTCAATCTCACTAGTGTTTTTTCAACCTCTCCCAATCTCGCTTGTCAGGTATACAAATATATGTATATTAGTTACACATATACAATTACTTGACAGATATACACATACAATATGATAAATATACATATACAATTCAACTCTCTCGATTTTCTCTCGATCTCGCTCGCCTCATAGCTATAAATCATAATTTTTTGCAAATAATAACTATTTTTATCTTATTATACTTCAAATAGTTGTTCTTTTTGAAATATTCTCTCTCTTAAATCGTTCAATATGTACACATTACATTTAAAATTTAATTGTTAACAATTGAAATCTGTTAATTTAAAATTCAAAACTCATAAAATTAAAATCTTAATTCTGCTCAAATGAAACAAGTTGAAAAATATAGCTTCACACATGTAAGGAGGTATATATTATGAGTTGTGGCAGAAGGCGCAGATCCCAAAATAGAGGAGATATGGGAGGAAGGTTTTCATCAAAATGGGATTTCAGTATGGATGACATTTTGCCTTTCTCTCTGCAAATTTTACCAACTTTGCATGTGCATTCTTTCATCAATAAATTTGGATTCCCAATGATATGCAATTTGGATATTCCTTTTTCATTGCGATCCACCCAACCCCCATATGGTTGCTGATTTACCTAAATGTCCACTTTCTTATGGCCTTGTATTTGGCTAGTAATTTTTTAAAGATAGTCATTTTAATTTGATTTTAAATAATGTCAAAATATTCGAGTTTTGAAAATACACATCTAAATATTTTAATTTAATATAAATTATTTTTGTAATTATTGAGTAATATTAACATTTTGCTTATGACAAGTTAATAAGGGGTTGGAGTAGCTCGGATTAGAGTCATAATTGAAGATGACACTTGTGTGATAGACTTAGTTAAGAAATAAAATTGTACCTTTACTATTAACTATAACTTTGAACACAATAGTAAATGCTTGAACCTACGAGTAAATATCCCAATCTTAAGAATGTAAGTCCAAAAAAATGTGTTTATGAATCAACTTAAGTTGTTTAGATGTGTGTTCTCAAAATTGAAGTGTTTAGTTATTCGGTAAGATTGGGTTAAGATGTTTGTTTACGTATTTTGCCTTTTTTGAAATAAGACTTGGTGTCTGAAGTTTAAAATAACCGTATAGTCCAAAGTTTATAATTACAAAAGATTTCATCTTGAGCCCTAATAAAATTTCAATATAAAGATAATTATTTCAAACAAAAATTACAAGCTGAGTAATAAATTTAAAACTTTTCTCAGAAATTTGAACACACAAAATTTAAACATTTTATCCTTGTGGGCATCTTTAAAATACAAGAACACAAAAGTAACCACAATATGGTCCAAATTAACACCCCATATGGTCCTATGGTGGACTAGTTCTACTCAATCCCCCTCTCGATTTGCTTGATTCTTATGAATCAGGAAGAAATTTAGCCACTCATTTATTCACTTTAGATTCATTTAACATGCCTCTATTTTTGTTTTTTCTTCCCTTGTATCAATAATAAAGTCAACCTTGCAATTACTAGAGGAGCGTATAGTTCCAATGATAAAAATCTTCAGGACAGTTTTCTTTTATACTCCTTCTGTTCATTTTTACTTGTCATTCTTTTATTTTTTAAGATTAATTTGATTAAACTTCAAAGCTAAATTTAATATTTGAGATAAAAAATTTAGATGGTTGAGAACTATGTGAAAAATGCTATAAATTGTAATTCTTCTCATATTGATATGATAAAAAGTTAGATCTCAAATTGTTGGTCAACATTCGTATAATTTGACCTAGATAAATGAAATAGTGATAAGTAAAAATAAACGTATAAAATTTTTAAAAAATGGAAAAAGTGCATGAATTCAGAATTAAAATGTGACAGCTAAAATAATTAGAAAAAGTATGTATTATTTATGGTGGTATCAGTTTCTTTGTTGGTTTTGTGGTTGAAAGTTTCTCCTATTACAATAGTGAAATGTCTAACTTGTATAGCATGGAGTAGTCAAAATTTGATTAATTATACAAATTACAACAACAATAACATACCCAGTACCTCAAAAGGTTCCAGCTCATAGCGGGGGGAGGGGGATCGGATGTACGCAGCTTAACCCCTATGTTTAAAAACATAAAATGATTGTTTTTAGATGACCCATATTGATTAATTATACAAATTGAAGGGGATAAATTTTAATTATTATTTTTTGGATTGGAGTTTTTTTTTGGATGGACGTAAGATAACTTTTTAGATGATATCTTCCTTGTATTGGCAAATTGGACCAACAGTATACATTTTGTGAATTATTTTAGTGGTTCATTTATGAAGTTAATTTGAAAAATACTAAAAGTGGATTTCTTATAGGGAAAGCTCAGATCCATCAACTTTCTTGCTTGTTTTTCCCTCTCACATGTGATCATGTTTGTGATCACAACAATATGGAATCTTGACTTTGTACAGTATTATTACACTATATATTCAAAAGCCAACCCCTCTTAGAAGCATAATTTGTTTTATAATTTATCTCCCACTACCTTTTTGCTTTGCTCAAAAGAATGTGAAACAGTTTCCTTGAAATGAAAAGTCATTTCAATATTATAATTAATCCAAACTTCGTTAATAAGTTATAATAAGTTAACAAGTACTATCTTTAAAATAGTAATGCTCGATTAATTTGTGCATATTTCAATTATTTTATCTAAAACAGTAATAAAAGTATAAAATTATTAACTCTATTCATCATAGCTAAATGAATGGGAAGAAATTAATCTTGTGTCAAAAAATATTTAATGAAATATAGTTTTTCAAATTTAGTTTTTTTTAAAAACAAAATATGATCATTTTGATTTCGAATAAAACAAATAGCAACTATACAAATTATTCATAAAATATACCCTTTACATTATATTTAAATTAAATGTATGTGCAATTCATTATTGTTCCATTTACTTAGAATTGTGTAGGCTAGGTATGAAAAAAAATCTTGGTAAAGGCGTTATTCCTGAATGAGATCTGTCAAGTATGAATTTAAATTAGTTGAACTTCAATGCGTATTCTGAACATTGGATGAATAATTAAAATCAAATGTCTGTATACTCTTATGATAGTATTAAGAATTTCAAATATTTATAGCATTTAATTTAATACTATTAATGTGGCACATACAAACTTAAATATTTAATTAGTTAACAAGTGTTGTATTAAAAAACTCAATCAAGTGATGAGTTATTAACAATAGTATATAAGGCAGATGTGATTCATGATCATTAATTAATTGTATTAATAAAGAATTAGGGTGGGAGGGGGTTATGCACATGGCATAGAAAGTTGATAAGTAGGGTATTCATGTGGGCAATGATGGAGGGCTAAAGGTTTCTTGGAACATAGTATAAAGAGAAAGAGGGATTAGGATAATAGGAAGTTGTGGGGTAAGTTGCTATGTCAAACTCCTACATCCCTCATGCCTACTCTTCCCAATTGGCATGTGATAGGAATTAGATATATTGCATCCCTCCTTTTACAATCAACATCACTTCTTTTAGTTCCCTCTTTAGGTACCACACATTAATATATTTTAATCTTAGATAGAGACTTCAATTTTGTAAGTATTAAATGTACGTGTTTTATATGTATGTGATCTGTTAATTTAAAAATTATATATAAATAGTATTTGCTAAAATAAATATAAAACGTGAATAAAATTAAATAAATATTATTAGTTTGGTGCAATACTTTAGTCTATTATATACTATAAGGATGAGAAAATTTGATTTAGTTACT
>JAOTQJ010000049.1:24146396-24159993 GCA_025642045.1 Solanum sejunctum | reverse complement strand
TTTATTAATAAAATATTTTATAATTAAAATTTTAATTAATTTTAAAATCTTAAATATTAGAATATTAATAAATTTTTTTCCTTTATTTCCTTCATAGTCTAGAGAATTATTTATATAAAATAATTCTAAATATAAGAAAATTCTAATTTAAAAGTGAATCTTAAAACTAATAAATAAAATATAAAATAATAAATTTAAAAAAATAATTAAGAGATAATTTTATTTAAAACTAAAATATTTTATTGAAAGGTAAAAAAGGCGAAAACTTCAAAGAACAATTCTATGACGTTGCACGTCCCTTAGAAACACGTTAAGCAAAAGGATTATATGATTAACTTATTGTTTTTTGTGAGTCCAGTGAAAAGACTGTGGAAATGTGAATATTCTTAGATTTATTGCTTTAATATATTTTTTGTTACGTTCATTGTACTTGTTATATCTGTCTTTTTCATCACCTTAAAAAATTATTAGTTAAAAAGATTGTAATTTAATTAACCAACCACAAAGTCTCCGACTAAGCAGATAATATGTTTAGGTTTTCGAGGACATCCAAAATCATTAATCAACTCAATATTGATCCTCCTAATTCTGCCTTTTAATTATGACATGACTTAAAGAAAAAATCAAGAAACACGTTAGATTTTTTGACCTAATTAATTAGTGTAATGCTAATCTTTATGATTGAGGGCCCTCTTTTTCCCATCAAATAATATTGGAAGTAATTTTGGCCTAATTATCCTCTCTATCTTTTGTTAATTCCTTTTCTTTGATAATAAAAGTCAACCACTTTTAGTGGCTTAAAAAAGAGTTGACCGTCTAGCTAGGGCTAGGTAACTTTGTTATTAATTATTTGGATCATCCACTATAGAAAGAATCATATTTGTTGTTTATAAATGAACTTATAAATGAAGACTATAGTCGTTGAATTAATATTTTCTCACGTCAATTCGTCATTATATCATAATAAATTGATGTAATTTAATATAAATATCAAATAAGAATAAATTTAATGGAATTAAGTGATAAATTTTGATATCGAAGTTATTAATCGCTTTCAAATATATAGGTGCATTTTCATAGTACTATGTAACCTAACCAAGTACTGTATAGTCATCAACTCATCATGCATAAAACAAATTAAATAAATAACACTTAATTAACGCACATGCATATGAATATCTTCAAATAATTTTCCTCAATGTAATACAATGTATTGCTCGAGATTACTTTTCAACTTTGAGTGGTTATGAAGTTTTTTGATTTCTTCAAGAAATTAGGTATACGGATTTGGCTATATAATCTCATCCACTATTTCAATAATGGAGAGTAACAAAGTCAAAAATTTCAATAATAAAATGAAAATGCGAGAAGAACGTCAATATCCAAACTTGAAACATACAATCCACAACAATTATGTTCCACCATTTCTCCTACACCCACGCAAACAAAAATACATTTTACCCTATATATTTACATACAATAATTTTTCAATCGAAAAGATTGAGTTGTCTCGATCACTTTGGACCCCTTTTTGATAAAAAAATGCACATGATGAAATAATCATAAAAATATTTTTAGACCAAAGTGTTAAAAGCAAAGACATTTTTGGATCAAACTATAAACAAGAATTATTTTTCTTCAATTCACATAGTTTAAGAGCATTTTGGCCCTTTTCCCTAATCGGAGCCTTATTTACACCTAAATGGTGCTATATTAATTAGAATGGGCAGTACTAAATTAGTCTCTTTGTGTGTGTGTGTGGGGGGGGGGGGGGGATGCAGGTGATTGGCCTAATTAATCTAGTTTTAAAAGATAACCCTACAATTCCAGAACAGCTGAACATGGAAGCATGTTACAACCTAGGCAATTATTTGTAGTTAAGCAGTCAATTAAATCCACCACAAATGATAAAACCTAGCTTACCTGTTTTCAGGTATTGGATATATATAGATTGTGATTTGATTAAGACAAATAAACCTAAAAAATAACAATAATAGTAAGCTATTGAGCTAGCTTTATTTTTGTACAGATTAATACTACACGAAATTGTACTTTTCCAAGCTAAATTGCTTGAGCAATATCGGCCATAAATGAAATTCTCAATGAGGTCCGTTACAACTTTATTATAGGCTTATTCTATTAATATATAATAATATTATAGGCTTATTCCTTATTCTATTACAAATATATAGTAATAATGAGAATGAATATACCATGTGGTCCATTATTCTCTGTATAAATACGTCTCAATCTTATACAGACCATACATAATGGAATTTGCACGGTTGAAATTAAATATATAGTTATGTAATAATTGTACTATAGAGAATAGAGCTAGAAATAAATAATATGCACGAAATGTACACTAATCATGTTTACTACTGTTATAAATATAGTACAGAGTATATATAAACAGGTAGGTCATTATGATTACGTGAGCCCAATTAATTGTGCAATTGTCTTAATATAATTGGTGATTCTGTCCGAATATGTTGAAGTAATTGAGTTGATTGAACAGAAAATCTCTTAATAAGTATTCTGAATTTGATATCACCTACATGCATTTCTTGATTGAGCTAGTTGGATATTTAGTGAATATTTATCCTGAGCATACGTGAAGAATAATGGCAACAGAATGACTGTTGCCCAAAAAAAAATCTCTTGATTTTTTCATTTTTTCAAATGGTACCTGAAAATTAATAAAAATTTAATCGCTCTAATTGATAAAAAGAATGTTATTGAAATATTGAGAGAAGGTGTTTAATTTATTTTAACCATTTTAGTTTTTGTTAATTACCTAGTTTCTCACTAAACTGACTCTTGTTTCCTTAAAGACCCTTATGAAAGTTTAATATTCACATTTTTCTTCTCTGAACGTAAAAAATTTGATGCACAACAATAAGTTATTATGGGCTGAATTTATTTTAAAATTATTTCCACGATGAACAAGCTAATAACATTACCATATTTAATTTTACTTGAAATATAGCGGTGATGAAAATATAAAATAAAGAACTAATGTCATTTAACTAGAACAGGATGGGTTTGATTATCAAGTTAGGTATTGTCTCTTTATTTTGTTTTGCTTAGGTATCCTGTATTCAGAATTCATGACCCGATAAATCTAAATTCATACCTATATTTTGTCTATTAAAGAATTAAAAATATATTGTATTAAAAAAATCATTTTTAAAGCTTGAATATGACTATATATTTAATAAATATATATTATATTTGTGTAGCAACTTGAATTGAGTAGTGTCATTATCTGAAAAGAATACATCGGTGACAAAACTCGACAAGGATTAAATGTGTTGGAAAGGCATATGACAATTTAACAAATATGCAGTACAGACACCAGCTAGCTTAGAAAAGATTGGAGAAAATATTAGATTTGTGGTACTAGTTACCAGAACTATCTAACTTTTTGGAATTTTCTGTAACGGGTTAAACAATAACACAGCTAATAATAAATAAATATACGTAAAAACAGTACATTGATTAGAAAACAAGTTATTAGTAAATTCTAATTGGAATTTTCAATGAGAATATATTAACAACATCGCTGTTAGTTCTGTTGGTCAGTGCAATCCCAATTGTACTAGTTGTTTTAATAAGTACACAGTGAATTTGGATATTCTTTATGTGTTCACGATAAGACATAGAATCAAAGATGAAAATATATGATGAAAAATAGATTTTTATTGAAATGATGAGAAATTTTCTAAATTTTTTCATATAAATGCATTACTCTTATTTTTTTCCTCATTGGTTTAACCAAAATATCTATAGATATAAGCATTGAATATTTGAAAAATTAGTCACTTAACATTTTTCAAAAGAAATTTGTAAAATTAGGTCGTGAGTATAATGCACACCCCAAAGCTAGCTCAAAAAAGGAATTGCCCATCTTAACATTTAATAAGTGGACAGTTTTAATTTTAGAGGTTCAACATTAAATTAGATGAATCCTATTCTGACATCACGTAAAATTAAATTTTGAACCTTACTTACAACGAAAAGCTAGTTCAAAAGAAGAAAAATTACCCAAGGCTCATAGAATTCACTCATCTCATTGACTATCAATGTGAAACTTTTTTATTGCTTTTTAATTATCCAAATGCATTCCATTAACCATCAATGTGAAGTAGTGACATTTACAAGCCCCAGTAGTGTTTGGACCTTATCTATTACTACTAAGAACAAGCACATATGTTTCAAAATTGTCATCAAATGGTAAATTGTTCTTTTCTCATTTGGAATTAACCGTTAGAGAAAACTTAGTGAAAAGATGGACACAAGCTAGAAATTACGGGGTTATTTCGACCTTCTTTCTTCAATTCATTGAGTTAAAAATCCAATCAATGTTTTCAATGGAATACTAATAAAGTTATGTTCACAGTCAAGAATAGGAAAAGGACTATTAAAACAAAAATAACGAGGAAAATTAATAAATCAAGCATTGACTGGCACTAATTTATAGTCAAACCCCACACCCGCCCCCACCTTAGACCAAAGCAAAAAATAGTAATTCAGCGGTCCTTCGGAATTCTTCAAAATAAGCCAAAATTAATAAACGAATTGCCATTATATTATTTTGAATTGAAATTTGTAGTATAATGGATCTTACTTCTTAGTATAAATAAATAAAATGCAATACATACCTTTAGAAACCTTTATTGAGATACATTATTAGGTCATTTACGATAGCACTCTGGTTGGATGGTCGTTCCTTATTATTTCATAATATATTAAATTATATCAGTTTAATAAATATTATAGTTAAATAAATGGTATGTTTCTCTATGTTAAATAATATCACAAATGAAAAAATTTAAATGATAAATTTACACAAAGAAAGTTACAGGATAAAGCTACTATATAAAAAGATAGGTTCAAGGATAAAATTAGATTTTTAAATAATAAATAAAGATAACATGAAAAGAAAATAACAAGATTAAAGATGCAATTATATCAAATTGATTATTACATAAAATTTAAACAATAGCAACAATAACATACTCAGTAAAACTTAACAATTCAATTCAATCCAATCCAATGAATAATAACTATCCAATCAAGGTGTAAGTAATTGTTAAATTTCAGTGTGGATGAGTAACTTTGAAGTGATGATAAATGACTTGTAGTATAACCGTTCAAATTATACTAGACGCGTGTAAGATTATTTCAGCAAGCTTAAAAATTAATATACTGCAAAGTGTTACCTCAATAATGGCAAGTAAAACCCACTGACACGTAGCGTAGATAGAGTAGTTGTTCTAGTAACAGGGATAAAAAACAAAAGAGAAACGTATACTTTGAAAAGGAACAAAAAAAAGCATCATTGCTAACTTGCAAAGCTTAGTACAAAAAAGATGAACATCCATATCAAGGCGGCTTTGTCCACTTGCAACACAATTGCAATCATGAAATAATGTACCTCGACTACTGTATCGATTATTAGTACGCAAATATCGAATACGTTGTTAAATCTTAAGCAACTTGCGCAAATATCATGTTTAATTGAAGAAAAAGAAGGAACATGATATATGAGGAATATTTCGAGGCAAACGAGTAACTTCCAAATAAAAACACGATAGCCAAATATTTAGGCAGAGCCAGGCTGTGAAAGTGCATCATAATTCGATCAACAGATATATTAAAGAGTATTAAATGAAAACCCAGAGAAATTTGAAAGCATTATCTGCCAAATGCCATATGGCAGCATGATGATGATGATCATAGAGTTTGGAGGGGCAATAAAGTCAAATTGTGTAAGGTTGAACAAAAGGACTTAAAGACTTCTGGGAGGCAGCTTTGCCAGTACATAATTCCACTTTCTTACATTTATCTGACAAACTCCACATGCCCATGTATCTATTACAACTAGTAGTGACTTGAAAAGGAGAGATCCATTCCTTAACCCCCCTCCCCCACTCCCACCCCTATCCCACCTCTCTACTCATTATTTTGTCCACATGAAAGTGTGTAGAAAATGACCCACCTCTCCCCCACACTAGACAGACAGACCCAGCCTCTTCATATCCACATAACCCTCTTCTACGCAAATACACATGGTTATTTACGTTAAATTAATAAATATTAATCTCACTTTAGATAAAATTAGTATATGATTTAATGTAAACAGAATAAGTAACTCTCTCTTTCTCCCAATCTGCCCGCCATCTTCTCTATCATTTAAAGCCAGCTACGAGCTGCTGCCTCTAGAGTGTTTTTTTATATATATAAATGCATATGCCACATTCATTGCTAGCATTTCTACATTTCACAACACATAAAAGCGCTCTCTCTCTCTCTCTCTCTCTCTGTGTTCATAGGACATAACCTTTCTTAGGCAAGAAACATTCTTACCATTTTGTTCTGTGAACAAAAACATCTGTTCTTGGGTCTGGAGATTTCTGCATCTCTGCAGCTGCATATCATTCTCAATCTCGAAGCACCACATTTGTGCTTACCTTACTCTGACTAGGTTTCTCTGTCTGCCCCTGCAAAAAGCTTCTTTTTCTTCTTCTGCAGCACTTCAACTTTCACCTCTAAAATAAACAATGAATGCAATTCAAGAAAATGCATTTACTGTAATTAATAATTTCTGTTAATGTGCTGAATTAGGCAAGTTTTAAAAATCTCTGCTTCTTGTTCATAGGAAGTGGACAAGACCATATGATTTCTGGCAATTTTGGGCTTTGAGAAAGCAATAAAAATGTCAGCAAGAATGATATCTTCTATAACAGATGACCAGAAAAATCTGAACAAGAAAATTGGATGCATGAATGGGTTATTCCAATTGTTTGATCGACACCATTTCCTCATTGGCAAGCATCTCCATGGTCAAAATCATAAAAGGCTACTCACAGGTACTCTTTCTGAACAAAATAATATATTTCTCACTATTCGGTAGTCTTGCAAGTTAACAAATCAAATACCATAAAGCTTCTCAACTCTGTCAATTTTGTTCTACTCTCCTTCTAAGCTCATTGTGCAGACATTGTCTTTGTCAAATTATGATTTCTGTGACTTAGATTCTGTTTCTGAATTTCTGAATATGCCTAATCCTATTATTTTCTTAGGACGACGGTATAATGTCATAGAAAGAGTGGAAATACATAATCAGGGTAAATTTTAGGACCTGGCTTCAAGAAGAGATTATAGGCAATAGCCAATCACTGTTTATGGATAATTTAGCAATAATCATAGAGAGCAAAACAAAGTAAACCATCAGAAAATTTCATTTTCACGATTATTATACATCACATTGGTTATGGAAGGCTGCAGATGTAGGAACCTACTAAAGGAATCAATTACGCAAACTTGGGTTTATTTTGAATTTGTTGAAAAACTAAGTTCACAAACTCAGTTTTTGCACCAAAAGAAAAAGAAGAGAATGAAGACAGAGAAATAAAATGGAAGATTCCAAACTCAGTTTTTCAAGTCAAAAACAAATCGAAAAAATGCTCCTTACAAAACAAACAAAGAAATTTGCAAATTCATCTCTTGATAAACGCTTCAGAATTGACTGCTTAACCTAAGCAATTATCTTTAAAAAATGCTAGCCGCAGGTATCAACATTCTGGTTCCTTTTGCCCTCTGTATACTCTCATAATCCAATAAGATATAGTACTTCCTGTTAAGTAGTAGAGCATACAAAAACTTGGATTTTCTCCTGCTGAAGCATAATTATGTACTAACGTGCTTCCACTAGCTTAAATTTCTAAACCACAGAAAGTCTTCCGCAACACACATTGTTATCATGATAGAACTCTGATAAATCATAAAGTTAGTCCCTTTAGCATAATTAAATTAGAAATCTCACCGCTGCTTCACGTGTCCTGAAGGTGCCACGGACAGGATGGAGACCAAATGTACAATGCAACCGGCTATGGTAAGATTTTGAACAAATTAATTCACTGAGATATCATTAAGCTAGCACACAAAACAAACTTACCAATATGTGATTGGCAACTGCAGGAAAAGACTCCAAAGGAGGACGCCAGGAACAAAGAGGCACACTCAAGTGAGTCATCCAAGGCTAACTCAAAACTTGAACAAAGCAAAAGACCACAACAAGATCAACCTTTATGCAGCCAACGAAACTTACCAGAATCTCCTTCGAAACCCCTGCCATACAAGCAACCAAGTTCTCCGTCTCATTCTGGCCGGCAATCTCCTGATTTCCGGGATGTTGTGAAGGACTCGATGCACAGGGAAGCCCGTAGTTTATCTGTAAAAACTGTCACCAAAGTAGAAGGTAAAGTTCATGTGATAAAGCACATAGATTCTCCAAGGCCATTACAGCAGTCAAACTGTGGGAAGCCATCTGAAGGAACTAGGAATGTAACTGCCAAGTTTCGTGAAGCACCTCGCAATTCAAAAGATGATCTAAAGAGTGTACCAAGAGAGCATGCACGTTTCTCATATGATGAAAGAGACTCGAGAGAAGTGATGCGTCCTTCAATAAGGCTGAAGGACCTTCCCAGACTGTCACTGGACAGTAGAGAACAGTCCTTCAGGAGCTCTGCCTCTGAATCGAGAGCAAATTTTCTTTTAGGGGATCATAAAAGATCTTCCAGTGTTGTAGCAAAGCTGATGGGATTGGAAGCTTTACCAAATCCCATTCACTCAAGTGAAGTTGAGACAGTGATACCTAAGTCTTTTTGTACCAAAGATTCTGTTTCATTATCAACAAAAACAACTGAAAAGAGCAAAAATAATCAAGTCACACGGTTCCCACAGATTAATGAAAAGGATTTTGGCTCCCCACGAAGGAAATCTACCAATTTAATCATGAGAGCAGCATCAACTTCACGGCTTCCACTAGAACTTGCTCCCTGGAGGCAACCAGAGGCCAGCAGAACCTCCCACAAATCATCTGCAAGGAACACAGATGTTGAACTGTCGATTCAGAGTCCAAAGCTATCTTCCTCAGTCTATGGTGAAATCGAGAAAAGGATAACTGAACTTGAGTTCAGAAAGTCTGGAAAGGATCTCAGAGCTCTGAAACAGATTCTTGAAGCAATGCAGAAGACAAGAGCAAGGTTAAATGTCCAAACAGAAGAGCAGGCAGACTCTGAAGCGAACTTGGAAATAGTGCAGAAAAGGCAGCAATGCAACCTGCTATCTCCAACCATAAAGGGAACTCGCCAGCCAAAAAGGTCAGAATCTTTAATAACTCTGATACAATCCAACTTAGTGAAAACATTAGTATTGCATGTTCCCTTTCTTAACTGCAAACGTGTCCAAATTTCAAGAACTCTTCACTAAAAATCTTGTATATAACAGAGAGGATACAGCTGACAAGAAAACATGGAAAGATGTGACTCCTAGGGCAAAAAATGTCATAGAGTCTGGTTGGCGTCTTCCTTCACCAGACAAGAAGACCAAAGAAGGAACATCAAGGGAAGTGCAAAGCCCAACATTACGCCAACAAAAGGAAGGAGGCTGTCCTGCATTAGGAAGGAATTATGGAACTGTAAGTCCAAGACCGCTACAAAAGAAGAAGCAATCTTGTCCCACCACTACATCACCGGAATTCAGCAGGGTCAGAAGGCAATCAATTAAGCAATCCAAAGAATCAGGTTCTTCCAAAAAGAGAATGCAAGCAAAACCCAACAATCTATTCCGAGTTGATGAGGAGTTGAGTGACATCAGCAGTGACACAAGAAATTTCAGTGAGCAAAGTGATGCAACTTCTTTACAATCAGAAAGCAACAACAGTTTGAGCTCACATGCAGAGGGAGAAGTCACAAGCAGAAATCATTCCTTTAGGGTTAATGCTAAAAGACTAGAGGACTCCAAAGACAAAGTGAGTGACTTATCTTCGTTTATATATCTACTTATCCTGCACACGACCAATTACTGACTTTAAACATTTTTCTTGATCCAGAGTAACATGATGAGGCTCAATGAAGACAAACCAATGGCTGAAATTGCAATTTCTACAATTGAACAGCCAAGTCCTGTCTCAGTGCTTGACTCCACATTCTATGAAGAAGATTCACCATCTCCTGTGAAGAAGAAAATGACTGCATTTAGAGGTATGGGTATCATTAGTTCTGTAAAGTATCCACATAAAACATCTGCTTTGATTCCAAGAACAAACAATCATGACTGTCCAAAAATAAACACTAATAAGAGGAGAGTGGAAAGCATGTTGCCAAAGAGAAGGAAAATTTAACAAATTGCTTTGTTGAGAAATGAGTGAATGCTCTACACAAATACCTCAGTTATCACAGAAAGCATGTTAATATAGCTTATTACTGTTGTAATTTGGATTTTGGCTAAGGCTTCTACCCTAAAAAATTATAGGCTTTTGCTCAACTCAAAATGGAAAAGACACACCTAGAAGAGTTATCTAGGTGTTCAAATACTTGGTAAGAATAAATATCTCATAATGATTACTTGAGATCTCCTACGACTGATTAATCTAGATGTTTATTGTCTTTTCAATATTTTAAAAGATTTGGGGAATAGTTTGCATGATTTATCCAAATTATATTATAGGAGAGTAAGGCCAACCACAGCAGAATTATGTTTCAATTGATTTTTTGGTGTACAAGCAGGAGTTGCCTTATAATAATCTTTGTATGTCTTTCCACCTGAACAGTTGAGGATGCAGCAGATGAGTTATGGTACCTAGATTACCAGGATCATTCACATTACAGCATGAGGATGGATCCTGTCACTGAGGCCACCCAGAAGAAATTGGAGAGCATTAAGGTCCTGGTTCACCAACTCAGGCTACTAGACTCCAGCTCCGAAGCAAGTACGGACCAGCTTGGATCCTTCAGACAGAATCATAATCCAGACCACAGATACATCACCAAAATACTACTGGCATCTGGCCTTCTCAAGGACATGGACTCCGTCTCCATGACCATTCAGATTCAGTCATCCGGCCATTTGATCGATCAAAAGTTGTTTCATATCCTGGAACAAACTGAGGAAAATGTTATGCCTTCAAATGGACACAGTAAAATGAGTTCTCAGAAAATGTTCAGTCAGAAAATGCACAGAAAGAATGTCTTCGACACAGTGGATGAGATGCTTGCCCGCAAACTAGCTTCCGAAAACTATTTATTGCAGGGAAGAGATCGTTTAAGTGCACAGCGACTCCAGAAGGAACTGAAGTCCAACATAGACCAACTCAATGCTAAAAAGGTCGGCATGGACTCTGAAGAAGATGACTTGATAAGTATCCTAAACGCAGATTTGAGGCAGCAGTCTGAAGATTGGACAAACGGTGAAAGTGAGATTCCATCATTGATTTTGGATGTCGAACGCTTAATATATAAAGACCTTATTACAGAAATAATTAGTGATGAAGCCAGAGAGCAGCAGATGAGAACAAGAAGGCATTGTAGGCAACTATTTACTAACTAAATGTACCAACATCTATTTCGTGTACAAATCTAATGGATATTTCACTTTTACAAATGAGGTGCTAGAAAAAATGAGATATAAGTGTATCAAGGCAAAATTCAATCAGGCAAATGGAAAACAGAAATGCTTCTGTTCATATTTTAACAGAATTTCTGGGTAAACACATCAATTCAAGGATTAACCTAACTCAAGTTATTCCGATCCATTATTTTCACATAACTGATGTAGCTAATTTCAATGATCAAAGTTTCCCAATTGTCTGTCTAGGGTTACGAATTCGGGAGATTACTGCAAATGCAATTTCACAAACTATCCAATATATATTTGTCCCGAAGTTCCATATGAGCATTTATGACCACTTTTCCAGTTTTTATTCAAATATACTGTGCGTTTACACTTTACACCAACTTGTCATTACCTCGAACTCTCGTCCCCCCCGCACCAGAGTCGCTGAATTCGAGAGACCCTCTGAGAGACATGAACTTTAATATATATATTTTTTTTGAAATCTCCCTCCAAGGTAAATATAATTCTTTTCGTTCCATCATCGAAAACTTTTAGGGCAGGAATTACAATCGCGTTACTGTAAAACAATAAAGGTATTCAGCTTCAAAAGATATACAAGCCTCCGTAGCATGGTGGTAGTACGTTCGCTTCCTAAGCCAAAGGTCGCGCTGTTGTCATTTGCACCTTTTGCACTTGGGCCTTCATTTTCTCTTCTCGTTAATTTGATAGCTTTATGGAGGCCCTATAGCCTATGGGAACTTCAAAATAGTTTTTCTTTTAAAATAAAAAACTCGAATACAAAAGAGAAATTTTCATAAATGGCAAAATAATATTTTACGTCAATTATAACTGCGTATTTTCTACTTAAAAGTGAGTATTTGGAGATCAATTATCCTTATTTCCTTACTAGAAAAGTCAATATCTCCATTTTCCTTTTCTCGACGGATGGAGAAAAATTCCTTTTTTTCTTTCTTCAATCTATATGTATAGCCATTGCACGACAAAGTATTTATGTTTTGTAATATAGTTCATTCTATCCATCTCAGATTCCACTTGTGGATTTCCACTAAATATGTTATTATTGTTGTTGTTGTAATATAATTCATTATATAAAAAGTGTATAAGTAGTAAAAATATAATTCACCAATTGCCATATATATGAGCTTAAAATAAGCAAGTTGAAGTATATAGGTATATATTCATTAAGTAATTTATTTGAGCATAATCTAAGTTTGCATGTCTATAAGATCCGACGTAGCCTAAATTGACTCATATAAAAGCGGACCTATCAAAACTTGGGCATGGGAACGGGGAACCCTTAGGAAAGGGTAGGATCCGCTAAATTCACATTAAAAACTACCAATATGTATTAATAGTATATGAGAAAGATTATAATTTATTAATATTTTTATATAGTTCTAAAATATCAAATTTAAAATATTAAACTAATTAACTTCAATTTAGCTTCAGAAATCAGTTTAATTAATTTTCATAAAATAAAACGCAATAATTATCAAAAAGGCGAAGCTAATTAAATTGTCTGGCTTATAGGCAATTGGGTTTAACTCATCTATGCATATAGAGCCGCAGGTTTCCTCTCCTATGTCTATAAAATTAGCTAGGACGATTAGACTTGGCATAAGAATCCATTAATTTCATATCAATAGATAATACATTTATTTATTAAAATAGCTCGCGAGTATTTCTTAAAAGAGTCTGTTGGGTACGTAAACTTCTCCCACATCAGTTGTGGAAAGAGCAAATGACCAACTTATAAAGTTGAACTCAATCCCATTAATATGATGTCTTTTAGGAGATGCCCCAAAACAAACCTGTGAGGGCTTGGCCCAAAGCGGACAATATCATATTAATATGAGGTTGAGGTGCGGGTATGCACGGTCCACAACAAGTGGTATCAGAGCCCAGATTCGGAGGGAGGCAAGAGTGATGGACCGACGTGTGCGGAATCACTGGTGTGACATTAGAATCAAAGATCTGCAAGGGTGTTGTTATACCGAAAAAATGGCTCTTTTTGAAAAGAAAATAAAAATAATTTTAAATCGAAAAGCGATTTAAACTCAATTAATTTGAGAAAAACCATTTCTCGAAATTCGAAAGAAAACAGAGTCGCCACCTAATTTTACGGATAATTAGGAAACCAATAAATATTTTAAAAGATCTAACAGAAAAATCT
>JAOTQJ010000049.1:24110137-24122528 GCA_025642045.1 Solanum sejunctum | reverse complement strand
GAGGTTCGATCCTCATCTTTGATGAATGAAAAAAACTTTGTGATCAGTTCTCTATCGCTTAATGCACTGACAGTAAAACGAAGAATTAGTATCATGATTACTAAGGATATATTGATTGGATCAACATAGAAAATGGAGTAACTAATACAATCAACAAAGAGTGCTTGGTAGTTTCAATATCGAAGAATTAGTATCATGATTACTAAGGATATATTGATTGGATCAACACAGAGAATGGAGTAACTATACAATCAACAAAGAGTGCTTGGTAGTTTCAATATTTAGCGTTGCAGATTTTACGCATATTACTAGGAGTGATTTAGAGTATATGAAGACTATAGCTAGAAGGAATACAATAATGTAAACAAAGCCAGAAAAAATATTTAATTTTTTGGAGAGTCTTTTGTTTCTAAATATTTAGAAGTTTTTAGGTTGATTTTAAATAGAAGGAGGTCGATCAACTTGTAAACTGACGCAATAGAAAATATATAATTAAGACCAAATAGGGTATCTTTGTTTAGCAATGGGATGAGGGCGATAGCGCTAATTTTGTCAAGGATATAGAGTGAGAAAAAATAAACGAAGCTCAAAATACATATTGCATAGTCTTTCAATTTACATAATGAATTTTTTTCTTACATTTTAAGCTTATCTAAATAACATTTTTTGAATTTTTTTTATATATTGGTGGGAAGTTGAAAATATTGCATAGGGTATTTGGGTGTAGAATTTAAGAGTGAATCTGGATAATATAGTTTACATGTAATGGTAAGAAAATATTTTCAATCAACAGGCTTGAATTTTATTGTATTTAAGATATAATAAAAATCTTAAGGTTTAGAAGATTTATTGAGGATGAAAACCCAAAGTATTTTCCAAAATTATTGGTATGAGTAATACCAAAAGTGGTAGTAACATTACAATTGGCAGAGGAAATAATTTTAAATGTTTTTTTTTAGTACATTGAGTTGAGAGTTGACGGAAGAGGTCTATATTTTGATTTATAGTATTTATGGAAGAAATGTTTGCTTTGGCCATCATGATAAGGTCATTAGCATAGAATAGGTGTACAAAATATGAATTTCGACTAATAATTTTTATGAGAGTTCAAAGATAACGAATATAAAGGATAAAAATATAAGAAGATAACTTATCATCTTGTTTAATACCTTTAGTAGAGCTAAAAAATCAGTTTTAGTACCATTTATGAGAATGGCCACAGAAAATGTTGAGATACAAGACATTATAAGTTTAACTATAAATAAAAAAAATCATTCCAATTTATTAAAGGCTTTTTCTAAATCTTATTTAACTATAAAGTTATCCTTGACAAATTTAGGAGTCCTATATTTAGTCATAATTTTTTCTCTTTAGCTAATAGAGAATTTACTTATTTTAAGAAATTATTAGATATCTGCTTAACATATTTAGGTTAATATTCATAAGATTTTTTACTTAGAACAAAAAATATTAAATTTAATGTTTTTATTTAAAGATACACATTGGATAATTTTTGATCCCAAATATGTCAAAGTCTGATAATAATTATATAGAGAATGAACAATTATTGGAGCTCCACCTAGAAAAAGATCAAGAAAAACTCTATCTAGAAACTCGATTTCATATCAAAATCAAATCTTTTAATAATATATTTTCAATATTAGGCTATCTGATATACATTTTAAAAAGAAAAAAAATCACATTTGATATTTTTGTTCACATTTGATATTTTTGTGAAAAAGTATATTGAATATGGTATTGAAGAGTATGATAAAATATACAAGTCACATATTTATTATCATTATAATTAATAAGTATATGATAACATATATAAGTCACACATTATATAATAATAATAATAATCATAAATATATAATTCGGTATTAATTCAAAGCTAAATAAGAATATTTTTTCTTATATGTTATTTTATTTTTCAAATATTTTTACATGTATAAAATGTTACCTTTGAAAATCAAAAATCATGATTTTTTAAATTATATAAGTATATATAAATTAAAACTACATAAATTAAAATCAACATAATAAAATACTATATTATTTTTACCAACCAAAATTATGGAAACAAAATTTTCAATATCTTATATCTTTCATCCTCACATCGTTTCATCAAATTTCAAGCGTTCTGTAAATAAAAGACGGGTGACATCCGTTTAACAACATATATATTTGCTTCGGTAAATAAAAGCTCAAATCTACAGGATCTGTCGTCTTTTTCACTATCTTCCGTATCAGGTAATATTCTTCCTTAATTTGTTAATGATTTGCTTAATTACACTTTAACTGTTTGAGTTTCTTTTTTAATACTATATCTAATCTATAACTGGCATCCATCCCATCACAATTTTCCCTCTTCCATACTTTAAAATTGGCTCTGTTTCCTCCTGATCAGCGTCCCCATTGCTTAATCATGATCAATGTCCAAGCTTATATCATTAATTTTATTTTTTATGGATGTTGATTTAAATTAATCATGTTGATAGGAAATGTAGCGATTGATTCATGGTGTCTATAAGTTTTTTATCTTTTTATTGTGAGAGAAGGTTTATCGGCTGACAACTGAAGGCAAATCTGTTGATTGTACCATTTTTTGAGTCCTAGAAATCCTCAAGCCTAGCATTAATAATATTAAGAAAATTTGTAACTTTATCTTGGAGAATACAATGATTTCTCAGTAAGTGTTGATGTTTTGCACTAAGGCAAATTCAGAATTTATAATTTATAGATTCAACACCAATGTGGACTTTTTCGGGGCCCAACATTGGGTGATACGGGCCCTGCTTTGAAACCATGTTGAATAAGGTCTTAGGCCTAACTCACACTCCAAAAGTTAGATCAAAGGAAGGAGGATTGCCTAAACCTTACAAGGAGACCACCCATTTCATTAAATATTCATCAGGAGCTGGAGGAGTTGGAGATGTCTGTGACAGAGACTTATTTTGAGCCTCATTTCATTGTCTCACCTGATTGGGTATACCAACCAACACTTCTACTCCCTTCCCTTTACCTTTGTTCTTCCTGGTTTCTGACGTACTTGCTGTACAAAATAATTTAGGAGCTAGACAAAATAACTTAGCTCTATGGAATGATGTAAAGAACGAAAATGTGAAACTTTATGTCTCAACAAATAATAATAATAACTTGGTTCTTTTTTTATTTTTTTTGATGACTTCAAAACATTCTTATTTAGAATCGATTTATAATAACTTGGTTCATAGTCAGATATTTATATATATTTTGTGAATTTCTTAGTATAAATACAGGGCCGGAACATGATCATACCTTATAGGCTAGGTTCCTCTGGTTCTGTAGCGCCACTCATCCTCTATATTACTATTTGTTCATTTGTTTTTGTTGATTTGTAGAGCACTCATGGTTTGATATGAGGTTGTTTGTTCTTTATTTGGAGTGTGGTCGCCAATGCTCCTTTTTATGTAGTTGCTATAGATAATATTTTAACAAAATAGAAGTTTTCATTGCTAAAAAGTTCTGCACAGGAAATTTCAATTAATTTAGAATATACTTTAGTCCTGTTAGTACTTGCATTTTAGCCCTATCAGATTTTTATGCCAGTAGAAAATATAGAGGACTTTCAGCATTTTCAATTATTGCATTTCCTTTCCATCCTTGAGTTTTAATTGAGTCGAGTACGTAACGGAATCGTCTCCATATCTTCACAAGGTAGAGTTAAGGATGCGTACACATCGCTGTCCAAATACCCAAGATGAACTCAACTGGAGAAGCATGTTAGTACCATACTTGTTGGGATTGGGGTGTTGTTAGAATTTTATTGGCCGGAAAAGAAATTTATAAAAAAAGTCTTCATTGACCGGAAAGAATGGCTAGCTTTGTTCTTGAGGTCGCATTCTTCTCCCCATTCTTTGTTGCTTTTAGGGCTCAATAAGTCTACATTAAGATTTACTTTGCTTTTTTTTTTTCTTCTGTAAAAGGCCTTTAATGACTTTTAGGTTATCTGATAATGGGGTTTAGTCTGGGTATGTTAACGTGCATGATTTCTCAAACTCAAACCTTGATTAGTACTTCTTAGTAATACTGCTTTATTATATCAAACTATGAGCTACTATGTTGTGTTTCTTTTTTTCTTTGAGACCACCGTGTTGTGTTATTTTTCATCATATCAGTACATATTTTTGCCAAACTGATACTTTTTACTTAATACACATTACACATCAGGGGTGGTCTTTTACTGACTATTGTCTTGCCACAATTTTGCACAGAATGGCTATGGAAACTACAACTCTACCTTCTGCCTCTGCTGCACAAGTGATTGGAAATGCGTTTGTTGAGCAGTTTTATCAAATTCAACACCACTCCCCAGAGTTAGTATACAGATTTTATCTGGATTCAAGTGTCTTAAGTCGCCCAAATTCTAGTGGCGCGATGACATCCGTGACAACAATGAAGGTGAGTATAACTGCAATTGTTGTTCAATCTACTATACGAGAGAACTTTCATAAATAAGAGAAAAAATTAACTTTTGGCCTATGGCTAATACGAACTTTTGGCTGTTGTTGGTCGAATAACATACTAGGTGCTAGGCCTAGTTCAGAAAGAGAGTTTTGCACCTTCTTAGTCATGTGTTCCTGGCAACTTTTTATGGGGGCAAACTGAGAGGCCAATTTAGACTTGTTATATAGAAGAAATAGAAGACTAAATAGATTGTAGAATGCTGGATCTAATATAACCTGGTATTAGTGAAGAACTAGTTACATCTAGATGTGGAAGCACAAATGATAAACTATGTATAAGGATTTAGACTCTAATTCTTGAGTAGTCTGCTTAAAAATATTTGTACATCTTTAACTTTGGTTCATGACTGCCAATATAAATGAAACTGAACTCCAGAACTTCATTTAAATGATTTGCAAGAAATTTCTTGTTCAAAGAAAATTGGTACTCCATCTAATAATTAGCATTTCAAAATGATCTTGGAAGTGAAAGTTGGGACTTATGTTATGATGGAATATTCAAAAACTTATATTTCGGTGGGAGATTTATCATTTATCGTTTCTATAAAGTTTTACCATGAGAAGTAACAGTGCAAAATGGTGAAGTGCTTTGTGGACTGTCTACCTTGAACCTTGTTTATATGATTCTCTAATATTTCCTTTTTATTATAATCATGGAAAGTTTGCAATATAAAATTAAAATTGATTTCTTATTCCACAATGCTTACTGACTTTTCACTAAACTTCATGTTGGAGCAGAATATCAATGACATGATATGCTCATTAGACTACAAGAACTACAAGGCAGAGATAAAGACTGCAGATGCACAGCAATCCTATAAGGATGGGGTGATTGTATTGGTAACCGGATACCTAACTGGGAAGGATAACATGAGAAAGCAATTCACCCAGACGTTTTTCCTTGCTCCACAGGACAAAGGGTACTTTGTTCTGAATGATGTTCTTAGGTACACAGAACAAAATGAGACTGATAACAGTTTAGAAATGGTTAATGAGGTCAAGAATGTACCACCCGCGCCTTTGACACATGATCCAGGTCGGATATATTGTCTAATTCCACAACTTCTCTTATCTTTGCATTTCAAATTGCTTATTTGCCTTTTTTGTTTTGATTCTAGAACCTGTTCGTGTGCTTGAGCCTCTGCATCAAAGACAACCTAGCTCTAATGTAGAAGGAATTCAAATGGTTGAGGAAGTAGTTCATGATTCTTTGGAAGATAAGAGACTAGTTGGTGATGAAAGAGATACAGTGGTGGGTGCTGAATCCCATATTAATGAGAACCATACTCCTGAGAATGCAGAACCCGTTACTTCAGTTTCCGAAAAAGATGCTCCTAAGAAATCTTATGCATCGATTGTAAGTTCTCAAACAAAGAAAGGGCCCAACAAAATCTATGTAGCCTCTAATACAAGAACGGCTCCTGCAAAGGCTGAAAAGCAGCCAGTTAAGTCAATGGCACAAGCTCTTAGACCTCAATCATCAATTTCTTCTGCCTCTGGGGGTAATGTACCGGAATCTAAAGATGCTCAGTACCGAGGTATAATATCAGAAAAATCTTGCACTTGCATGAAATACATCATTCCTTATTTTCATTTGTGAAGCACCCTACCAGGCTGCTGAATTAGAATAGAACTTTCATATTTCATTTTAGGACGTGAAGGAATGTTGAAGTAGATGAGTATTTCATATTATGGGCCATTCCGTCTACTTGCATTATCATATTTAATGATTTATCCATTGGCTTTCTATTTTTTATTGCTTACAATCTTATTAATAGTGTTGTACCATCTAATTTTTACTTACTTTTGATTCTTGCAGCTGAGGGACACTCCATTTATATACGCAATTTGCCTCTAAATATTACCGTTGCTCAACTTGAGTTTGAATTTAAGAGGTTTGGACCCATTAAGCAAGGAGGCGTACAAGTTAGAAGTAATAGGGTTGGTCCAGAAAACATATTTTACACATTGTCCTCTCATCTACTTATTTGTATATCTTAAACACTATCCATTGATTTCCTGTTTCTGCAGCTACAAGGATTCTGCTTTGGGTTTGTCGAATTTGAAGATTCAAGCTCCATGAACAGTGCAATACAGGTTTATCTTCTCAAGTTAAAATCTGTCCAGCTTCCAGATCTTGTATGATTAGTTTAGTTGCATGTATTTAAGTGTGCCATGAAGTGTTAGATGAGATTATCGAGTCGTACAAAGTTGCCCCAAATTTGATGGTCATTACATGAATCTTAAACTAGGTAATAGAATTCCCCCATTTCTATTTGTTTCATTTACATTAAATCATGCGTTATTATGGCTGTTGTTACATCCTTCAGTTCCATAGTTTCATGTACTGATTTTTTTATTTAGGCATCACCTGTTACTATTGGATGTCTTCAAGCTGATGTTGAGATAAAGAGAACTACAACTAGAGGTCGGATACAGACTTCAATTGATAAATTAGTCATCATTTTGTTCTCATGATCTTTTGTTTGTATGGTTTGGACCACAAATACTTCACATAAATGATGTTTTTTCAATTATCCATTGCAGTTGGTAGCGGAAGAGGTCGTTTCCATCCAGGAAGAGGAGCAGGGTACCGAAATGACAATTTCAGGGGTCGTGGAAACTTTACTGCAGGTCGAGGCTATGGTAGAAATGACTTTGTTGGAGCGCGTGAGTTCTCAGGACCTGGAAGGAGTGAAGGAGGACGAGGCGGTGAAGATTACCAACAGGGAAGAGGGAGAGGCAGACAGAGAGGTGGCCTAAGCCAGATTCCTGCTTCAGCATAGTTTGGCTGGAGAAGTTGTGTGGCAAATTTTGACCGAGTTTTGTGTTGCCATTGTGCAACAGAGCGGTTTAGTTGTGTAGTGATAGAAAAGCCAGAGTTTGATATAAACCTTATCTTATACTTTTTCTTTCGTATTATCGGCCTTGTTTTCTCCTAAGTTTTTTAGTATCAATCATTTTTTCTCAGAGATTTTTTATGTAGGTAATTTTATGTTTCACAGGGTAGAACAATGTAACTTGGATAACTTTAATGTTCTTTCTCTAACTACAAAGAAAAGGCTTGTGCATAAGGTTTCTTTCATCTGCTGAATCACTGGAGAGCGATCAGTGGGGCATTTGTTTAGGCCTTTTTTTTTTTGAGGGTGGGGTTGGGGACAAGGACAGGTAACTCCTAACAAAACGTAACAAGGTATAAGCTATATGTTACTAACCAAATGATTTCCTATACGATGTGTGTCCTATTGGGAAGAGTTGCCACCGACGCTACTACTACTGTTTGGGAAAAATATTTATCCTTTTTTTGTCAACTTGTTTGGGAAATATTTAGGGACAATTATAGCAGATGATTATTTGATCAAAGTAATTATAAAAAAACACAGTTATTTGTTGTATAATCATGTATAATTTGTGTGTATTTTATATATTTATATTCAATTTTTAAATGTATCATGAATATATCTTGATTAGAAAAAGAATGAATTGATCTTTTTTTTTTGGTCAATCATTGGATAGGAGGGAAAGACAAGTAATAAAATTATATAACTAATTTATATTTTATCTTTAGAGCACACTTTTTATAACTTTTGACAATTTTTTATAATTTTTTCCTATCCTTTATATAAATAAAAATATAACTATATTTATCATAAACTAATTAATTTATCATATATGATTAAAATTACTGTAAATATTTATCCGCCCTTGTAGTACCTCCACTAAATTAAGCAACTTATCTGCGGAAGTCATCAATTAATGTGACCATTTATATATCATGCAACTTAATCTCACATATTACTCCGTATTTTGCATCCTCGGACTGCTTAATATGGACAAAAGAATCTTCCATTGGGAAAATCCAAAAATGAACTAGTTGAGAATCAGTCTTTGAAATTATTTTTTAAAATACAAAAAAAAAATATTAGTACTTCTTCACAATGAAGAACCAGTGAAATAGTTGCTTCTATTTATGTTTATACTAAATCAATTATAATAAAGTAGAATATAAATTTTTTAATCAATTAAGTGCTAGAAGTCTCTATACAACTAGGTGCATCCATTTATTTAAAGTGAAAATACCCTAATAATGTGTTTTTTTTTTCTTAAAGAAATTATTGAAAACGTGTTTGAGCTAGAATGTGGTTGCACACAAGCTATTATGAGTATGGATGTTGGAACTCTATGGTCGGAGCACCTTGCTTTATTTATATTTTCAATTAATAGTCACGTCTATTTTTTTCAAACGTGTATTTTTTTTTATTTGATATTTGAGAGTGATATTTTAAATTCGTATCGTAAAAAATCTTACTTGGAGAAAAATATTTTTTATCAAGATTTTTTTATATCAAAGTTTGAATCGATAACTTCTTATTAAAAAAAGAACAATATCATCTACTATATCATATCTTTTAGTTGTTTAAATGTGTTATTTAATCATATAAATCCATAAAGATGACATAATACCTACTAATTAAATAGAAAAGTATAATCACAGGAGAAATTATTTGTCAAATTAGACGTATAAGAATTTGAAAACTATCCACGTATCAACTTGGATAAGGTAGCCCGAAGAAAAGTATAATGCATTCGGTAGGGTTGATTTGATTGGCTTATTGTAAGAAATTTATATCATACTATTTTTTTCATTACTTAATTATTATGTGATTAGAATTAATTTGTTTGTAAATCGTCCTTATTTGTTTTGATTACTCGGTACGATTCAAATATGATACAAATTCTATAATTATTTCCTGACTTTACTTATGGCAACAAATTTTATTTTTTTTAATATAATAGTGCATAACATATAAATTCAGAGTGTTATATAGTCATCGCTTACGATTTCTAGAAGGGAAGACTTCGATGCAATGCTCACATGAAATTTAATAGATTTAGAATACTACTTTCGAACCAAAATCAAATATTTCCCTATCTTAAAATGATTACTGATTTCTTTCTAATAATAGAGAAACATAATGTTTAGCATGACCAAAAATTTTTGGATAAAGAAATAAACTATAATTGACTAATATCACAAAAATATAAAGGGAAAGTAAAGAGATCCTACATAATAATAATAATAATAATAATAATAATAATAATAATAATAATATTTTTATTATTATTATTATTATTATACTTTACTCGTCTTACATTCTTTAACTTGACATGATATTTAACAAAAAAAGGAAGATTTTTAAAATTTGTGATCCAAAATTATTCTTAAATATTTATATCGCTAAGAATCATTTTATTAAGAATAAAATAGAATTTTAAAAATAAATTATTTTTAATTAAAATAAAATAATATTTTTAAAATGAATTAAAAAGAAATGATGTCACAATGAGACAAAGAAAATATTATTATTTGAAATAATCGTATTTTTAATTAGGAATTAAATTAATAATGAATTTCATAAAAAAAAACTTTCTTTTACGTGTGTTGAATGGATGCAAGTTGCGATAGTTATTATCTTTATCTGACAAGACTCACGCACTTTTTCCACTAGCCACGTCGCTATTAGCAACTTGCAAATTCATCTAGCTGTTCATATTCCAATCATTATGCGACACGTATTAATCAAATATCCACGTGGAAATTGTACAATGAATTGTTGAACCAGCAAGTTGTGATATGCGGGGTCCATTATAGATCTGTTCTTGATTTTTATCCTTAGCGTATTTTTGGGAGATTCTTTTTGGACCACTTGCTCCTCATTAATCATAACTCCTTTTTTTCTTCCACATCATATTAAAGTCGGAAGATATTTAAATTGTATTGTGTAAAATTTTATTTGAGAGAAAAAATATTTTTTATTAAAGTTTTTTTTTATTTTTTAAAAATTTAAATTCATAATTTTGAATTAAAAAATAATATCATAATTATTTATTAAAGAAAAAGCAATTCATTAACAGCTAAGCTCCATCCTTTGATAGTAATCATAATTCCTTTTACTCTATGTCTAATCTTTCGACTAATGGGTTTTGAGTTGAGAATTTTAGAAAATAGTCTCTACTTCTATGAAGTAGCGGTAAGGTTTGCGTACAATCTTCCTTTTCCAAACTTCACTTGTGGAATATCACTGGGTATATTGTTATTGTTATTCTTCCCTGTGTGCCTTTCTTTTCAATTTTTTTCTTTTTATCCTTTTCTTTTTTCCTTCAAAGAGAAATTAAAAAAAACACTATCTAACTAACATTCTTGGAATACAAAAACTTGGATATTTAACTAGTATTCCTTTTATAAGTGATATATATAATAATGCGTCAATCTCATTTATATAACATATAAAAAAAATTATCACTTCAACTTATAATGGTATAATATAAGAAAAATTAAAAATTATTTAACTTCTACAATAATAATAATAATATATTTAATAGAATTTTATCAAGAAAAATTTATTTAACCTCTATTTTGTTAAAATTAATTTGAGTTTTGATATTCATTATATGATCAAACTTTATCAACGATTTACGAGATATATCTTCTATATTTATTTTATTATAGTTAAATTTTTTATTCACATTAACTTAAATTGACTTTTGATGGAAATGCAATAACTAAACTATCTTATTTTTTTAATTATAATAGCTTTAACACTTGGTTAGCTCACTAAGAAAATTACATTTTTGCCAAACGAAACTCTGGTTCAGTTAAAGTGTGTTGGACTAATTTTTTCCTGAAAGAAAAAATAATTGCGGTAAATAGTGGCGAGCTCATTATACAATTAGGAGTTCAGTTACACCAAAGGTCAAGCATTATTTAAGAATTACTCTCTTTATTTCAAAATAATTGAATTTATAAAGTAATATGTACATATATTATGAAAAATATTTAAAGATAAAATTTATCATACTTTTTACTATTATCCTTTGAAAAATCATAAATATATACTGTAATTTATATCCTAAAAAATATGAAAATTCAATAAATAAATAAATATGAAAAAAAATTAAAATATTTATTTTAAACTTTAAACGATTTAAATATTTTGAATATTAAAAAAATTTAAATAATAATAAACGGAGAGAGTAATTAACAACATAAGATAGGCACACTCATGTAAATAATAATTTAGCAACATGCTTAGGGAATAAATACAATATCTTTCATCTGTCTTCTGGAAATTGATATAATTAGTTGCCAAGTTGATTTAAAGTAATACCGACCAAGAGCAAGTTGCATAGGAAATAATTAAATTTTTTATCTTAATAAGTGAAAAAAATAAAAAAGCCAACTTTGAAAGAAAACAACGTTGTCTGTCAAGCTGTGTTGTTGATGGATCTGAGTGACTATGCTGCTCCAAATATTATTTCTTTAGTTCTATTTTATGTGATATTTTTTTTTTATTTTAAAAAATATTATTTTATTTAAATTAAAAATATTTTATTCTTTATTTTTTTATTTTTAGTGAATAAATATTTTAAAAATAATTTAGACTATAAATTTAAATATTTTATAATATTTTTAAAATATTATATCAAGTGAAATAGTCTTAAATAAAATGGAATGAAGACCAGTATTGGTCTAATCAACCCACTTGGCTTTGCTCATGTGACAGAGCCACTAACTAAAACAAACTTTTTTATCTTCTATGGTTTCTATTCATTGAATCAAAATTCTTGTCCCTTGCAATTGCTTTTCTTGTAGTATACAACATATTATGTTAAATAAAGAAAAAAAGAAACATCATTGGTACTACTACTTACTTTATTGTCAATTCACAAACACAAGTTTTTTGCGAATCAACAACACTCACGTAACTTTCGACAGTATTTTCTCACTTTTAACAGTTGTGATATTCCAATGTGGAAACAAATTAGTAAAAGATGCGTTTTAGGCATACTAAATTATTGGGAGGGAGGGTGGGGTACGTGAA